>PVKV010001823.1:0-189697 GCA_004027835.1 Alouatta palliata | reverse complement strand
AAAAAAAAAAAAAAAAAAAAAAAGATTCACAGCCTCTCAGTACAGTCTGGCAAAGGCTGATGATGGTTACAGGGTTGTCTGAGGTTGGTGATCAGATCAAGAGGTCCGTTCTTAGAAAATCCAGAATGAGAACCCTTGTGTTTGTACAATGCTTCATAACCTGAGCATCTTCCCATCCAACATCTGGGAAACCTGTACCCTGGGAGGCCCAGCCAAAAGTGCAGTGGCTAAGGGGAAGGACCATGCCCAAAGCACACAGCCCTGAAGGGCCTGATCAGGGCACAGGCTGGGCTTTGACCTGGGACCCGCTGGCAGTGGTCCCCAGATGTACATGAGGCCACATCTGCAGGATCGATCCTCGTTCAAATGACCACCCATGCAGGGGGAATGGGACAGGCTGGTGGGAGGAGGCCTGGTAGTAGCGGTGGGGAGGGAAGGGGGCTGGCAAATAGGATGCCCCAGGAGGTGATTAGAAAAAGATCTACATCTCCAAGTACTTGTCCTGAGACCTTCCCCAAAACTTAGTTTTAGTATGGAGATAGAATCATTTGCATATCATTTGCATGTAGTTCAAATAATGTCCATTTGGCCGGGTACAGTGGCTTGAACCTATAATCCCAGCACTCTGGGAGGCCGACGCGGGTGGATCGCATAAGGCCAAGAGTCCAAGACCAGCCTGGCCTATGTGGTGAATCCCCGTCTCTACTAAAAATACAAAAATTAGCCAGGCATGGTGGTGCACATCTGCAATCCCGGCTACTTGAGAGGTTGGGGCAGAAGAATCACTTGAACCTGTCAGGTGAAGGTTGCAGTGAGCCGAGATTGGGCCTAGGAGACAGCATGAGACTGTCTCAAACAAAAACAAATAATGCCCACTTGTAAAGAAACCCTCACCTCGCCCCTCTCCTTTTGCGGTACAGCTCCTCTTCCTTCCCCGGGCCTCTGCCTTTTCAGGGTGTCGAGGGGGTGTTGGGCAGGCAGGTCCAGGGTGGAAGAGCCAGGCCCTGTGTCACTGTCATCTCCCCCAGGGTGGTGAGGGCTCCGTGGCACCTGTACACCTCTGATGTATCCCTCATGACTTCTACAAGTGGAGTTCCTGTTTCACAGATGAGCACTCAGAGGCCCAGAGAGGGGAAAGAGCATGCACCCAGCACGCTGCCTGGCAGCTTCCCTCCCCGCTAGCCTCTGCCCAGGCTCACTCCTGGGAATGGCATTCTCAGCTTCAGGTCTGTGTTTCCTCATCAAAGCTGACCTGTCTGGCCCTGTGTGGTGCCTGATCTGACCAGCTCTCAGGGAGTGGTAGTTCTTCCTCCAGGAGTAGGGCCAAGGCCAGTCTCGGGGAAGGCCATGAGTGAGAGTTTCCAGAACTCTGGCCATATAACGAGTTGCCTACTTACCTCCAAATAAATCCCCTTTCATCTTGTTTGTGAATACTGGCGCCACAGGGACCCAGAGGCATTAACTCCCAC
This sequence comes from Alouatta palliata, assembly GCA_004027835.1. NCBI lineage: Eukaryota > Metazoa > Chordata > Mammalia > Primates > Atelidae > Alouatta > Alouatta palliata. The sequence continues at coordinate 188,228 of PVKV010001823.1, read as the reverse complement.
GTAAAGAACCTTGACCTTCCTTTGCCACTGATGCACAGCTCATGGTCTTAATGAGCTTTGCTGAGTGTTAATGAGATGCTCTTTGTTAGCTCAGGCACAGCAGGTAGCCCGAGGTCTGCGAGGATGTGTAGGCATTTAGCATGCCAGGGTGGCAGCATGTGGCACAGAGGAGGGGCTGAAGGCATGAGGAGAGCAAGGACAGAGGGACCCCTACCCCCTGCCAAAGTTCCCTGAGCCCCTGTTTCTTTCTCCCTCCCCTTGGAGACCAGGAGGTGTCAGTGCGTGCCCATGCGTGTGGAATGCCTGCTTTGCCTGGGCAAGAATCTGTGTGTTCTCAGGACTCTTGAGAGCGTTCATCAGAGGGAATGCTTTTGCCCTATTTCACTGCTAAGCAGCTGAAGCCCAGAGACATGAGCTGTGCCCAGGTCTACCCCCTCACCTCCTGAGCTGACAAGGAGCCTTGAGAAAGGACAAAGCTGTGCTCACTCCCATGTCTGCCCAAGAAAGCTGGACTTTATCCTGGAGGGAATCAGGATTACAATGAAAGGTTTTTAACAACAGAAGACCATTTTATGTTTATCTACTCGGTAAAGATCTACAGGGTTGATAGCGCGCTGCTGCCTGGGCTAAGGGGACACGGGCTGTCATGCGCTGGTGGTGGCCGGAGTGGAAGGTAATTTGGCAGTAACTATCAAAATTACGTTCTCACCTTCTTTTGATTCGGCAATGCTGCTTCTGAGAATCTATCCTGCAGCTAAACTTACTACACTGGCCTAGTGCAAAGTGACTCACTAGAGGCTTGTCCGGTACAGCAAAGGGCTGGGTGCCCCCACACATCCATCAGCACAGGGACGGTGGAACATTCTGTAGCTGTATTAAAAATGAGGAAGCGTTCTGTGTAACAACATGAAAAAATTGCCAAGATATATTAAATGGGGGGGGGGAAAGCTTGCAGAACAGTGTGTGAAATATGCTAGCTTTTGTGTAAAAAAAAATGGCTGGGTGAGAGAACATGTACTCATTTTTGTTTGCATATGCATAAAGAAATTCTGAGGAAAACAAGAAAAACGGAAACAGTGCTTACCTGTGTGTGTGGGGAGAGTGGTGGTAGGCAGATGGCAGAACGTGATGGGAGGAAGGTTTTATAAATCTTTCTACACTCCTGGATTTTTTTTTTTTACTACAGAAATGTATTAAATGACCCCACTGGATCCAGCAGGTTGAAAGACACATGGAATTGACTTGACCCAACGTGTGGCCTGGAGCCAAGTTGCACTGGTCCTGGTGTAGGTCACCTGACTCCCAGCTGATGCCCATAAGTAACTGCCATGCAAAGGCGTGAAGTTTGAGGAGTTTGTTACACAGTCTTACTGCAGCAATAGTTGCCTGAAGCATTGCCTGTTGCCTCCAGAATTAAGTTGAAATTACTTCATCCAGTCCTCCAGGTCCTTTAGGGTCTCACTGACTTCTGTGTTTTTATCTCATGCCACTGCCTCCACGTTGCACCTCAGGCCTCAGGGGAACCAACTTTTCAGTTCCTTAGTCATGCTGAGCTGTGGCTCCCTCGATACCTAAACACTCCTCCCGCACCTGCTACACCTTCATAGCCTCTCCTTCTCCTTCAGGACGCAGCTTCCTCCAGGAAACCTTCACTGGTGCCCAAGTCTGGGTTAGTGGTCCTGGGATATGACCACACAGCACTGCACTTCCCCTGCCCTGTGTTGTTAATGACCTGTTACGTGGCTTTCTCCCCGCACTGGGGGACGAAGGCATGAAGGCTCCATGAAAATCAAGGCTGGGTATCCCCGGTTCCTGGCATATAGTCTATTCATCATAAAAATCTATTGACTGGATACATTTTCTATCCCTTCAAGCCTCAATCTGCCTTTCTGTACAGTGGAAACAATCTCATCAGAACTGGGGCAGAGCACTGTCCTGGCTGCAGCTGGAGGAGCTGGCACCACGCCTGTTACTCTCCAGCCACCTCTGCCCACCCTTCCCTGCTTCCCATCCTCCTCCTGCCTCTTCTCCAAGGAACTTCAGGTGAAAATGCGGATTGTCAGCAGAAGATGAATGCCCAGGTCTGCCTGATGGTATGCTGCTTGTACTTACCTGGTTTGCGTGGGGAGATGAGAAGAGCTTCCTACAAGGCTGTCCCTGGCCACTCCACTGTGCCTGCCGGGGCGCCTTCAGGGCTGATCTGCCTTCCCTCGGTGAGAACAGGCAGAAGCCAGAGCAAGAGGGAGAGAGGGAGGGAAGCTGAGCTGTAACCGAGTCCCTTCCACAGGCCACCTCTCCAAAAGCTCACTTCCTCCCAACCACTCACCTCATGAAGAAGGTGCACCCCCATTTCTCAGACAGGAAAGTGACTCACCCACTTTCACCAAGTGGTGGGATCAAAACCCAGGCCAGCTGACTCCAAGGACAGTTTGCACCACGTGTGAATGCTTCCCAGGGAGCAGTGGCTCAGAGGGCCTCAGTGATGCTGTCAGCATCAGAGGAGTCAGAGGGCATTTGTGGCACTGCTACAATAAGAAGAGAGGCTGTGCACCTCACAGGAGGCTGTCCCATTCAGAATCTCACCAGCTCCTCACGACTTTGCAAGGCAGGCATGTTACCACCCCATCCTACAGATGAGAAAACAGGCTCAGCAAGGTGGAGTGACTTCTCCCAGGGTCTCACAGCAAATGACGAGGCTGAGGCAAGACTCTTCCCATCTCGTCCCTGGATCACTGAATTCCAGAGGTCCCACCCAGGGGAGCCCTTGTCCCAGGGACGCTGTGGCAGAACCTGATACCTTGGGACATATCCTGCCCCCCTGGTGTGGCAATGAGACACATGTAGTTTCCACCCATAGCTGTGTGACCTCTGCAAGTCTCCCGATCTCTCTGAGCCTCCGGGTATCAGTTATCTTTTGCTGCCTAACAAACCACGTCAACATGTAGTGGCTTAAGACAGCCATGTATTTAGCTCATGATTCTGCCACTAAAGAAGCTGGGCTTATTGGGGGGTTCTGGCCCTGGCAGGGCTCCCTCGTGTGTCCGCAGTCAGCTGTAGGTTCGCTGGGTGGGTCTGCTTTGGGGGCTTAGCTGGCTGTCAGGCTGGGGAGCAGGGTCACAGGGTCATATGTCACTCACCACCCAGCAAATTAGCTTGGGCTTGTTCACAGGGCAGCAGCAAGGTTCCTGGAGGGTGAGGAGAAGCGCCCCATGGCCTTCTGTTATGGACTGAATTTTATTTTCCCAAAAAAGCATGTTGTGCCAGGTGCAGTGGCTCATACCTGTAATCCCAGCATTTTGGGAGGCCGAAGGGGGTGGATTGCTTGAGGTCAGGCGTTCAAGACCAGTCTGACCAACATGGTGAAACCCTGTCTCTACTAAAAATATTTTTAAAAAATTAGCCGGGCGTGGTGGCGCATGCCTGTAATCCCAGCTACTCAGGAGGCTGAGGCAGGAGAATCACTTGAACCTAGGAGGTGGAGGTTGCAGTGAGCTGAGATCATGCCATTGCACTCCAGCCTGGGCCACAGAGTGACACTACATCTCAAAAAAACAAAAAACCATGGTGAAGTCCTAACCCCCAGTATCTCAGGATGTGACCTTGTTTGGAAACAGGGTATTTACAGATTGAACCAAGTTAAGATGAGCCCATTAAGGTGTGTCTTAATCCCAGCATGACTGGGGTTATCTGCTGAATTGTGTCACTCCACCACAAAATTTGTATCCCCAGAACATCGGAATATGACTGTATTTAGAATAAGGTCCTTAAAGAGGTGATGAAGTTAAAATGAAGCCATTCAGATGGGCCACAATCCAATCTGACTGCTGTCCTTCTAAGCAGAGAGGATTAGGACACTCAGAGAGACACTAGGGGCATGTAAGCGTGAGCTGACAGCCACATGCAGCGACGGCAAGAGGGTGGCTGCGTGCAAGCCCAGGAGAAACCAACACTGCCCGCACCTTGATCTTGGACTAACAGCCCCCGGAACTGTGGGAGAAAACGTTTCTGGGTTAAGCCCCCAGTCTGTGGCATGTGTTTTGGCAGCCCCAGCAAACTAACACAGCTGGTATCCTGATAAAAAGAGGGAATTTAGACACAGACATGGCCGAGGAGAGATGAGGTGATGACACTGGGACAAAATGCCACGTGAGGATGGAGAATAGGTCAGTGGGCCCACAGCCAGAGAGGGCTGGCAGAGAGTCAGGAGCTACAAAGAAGCAAGGAGGGAATCCTGCCCCACCAGGTTTCAGAGGGACCTGGAATCTATCTGCACCTTGATTTCAGAGTCTGACATCCGGGACTGTGAGACAAGACATTTCTGTTGTTTAAGCCACTGGTTATGCTCCGTAGTTATGGCAGCCTTCGGGAACTAGCCCCTCCGCAGGCCTGGCCTCAGCACTGCCACAGCATTACTTCAGCCGCCTTCAGCTGTCAAGGTGAGCCCTGGGTTACCCCAGGTTCAGATGGTGGAGGACTAGGCTCTACCTCTTAATGGGAGGAAATTTGAAATGATGGTGCAAAGGCGTGGGGAGACAGGGAGGGGAATTTGTGCACACAATCAGCCACTCACCATTACTTTGTCCATCAGAAGGGACCACGGATGCGCCTAACTCAGTGTCGCAGTGAGGATTCAATACAGCAGTGTTGAAAAGCAGTTGGCACAGAGCAAAGGCTCCATAAAAGCAAGTGATGATTTAGCAACATAGCTGTTTTCGAGGGCAGGGTCCTTGTTCACACTTGAACTCCAGTGTTAGCACAGTGCCTGCTGTGGAACAGAGGCTTGGGAAGAGCTATGAATTCCAGCCAGTTCAGTATCAAGAGTCCCTGCCTGCCTGTGAGGGCCCACCCAGTGCTGCCTCATATCTGAAGGTGCCCACTTCACCCTGTAAAAGCTGCCACTGAAGCCAACAACCTTGTTGCATGGCAGTGACTGCAAAGAACATACAGGCCTGTTAACCACTCCAAGCTCACTCATGCCGGGAGGATGCCTCTTGGGCACATGCTCCTGTCTCCTGGTCCAGACACAGGCAGTGATCCACAGAGAAGAGCGCACGGCCACCTCCCACTCTGAGCCAGACAGAGCCAGCTGGGAGACAGGTCAGCTCCCCCAGGCTCCCTCCTCTGCTCCGCCCTCCTCCCTGAGCTGTCACTGATGCATGGGTGGGTCACAGGTGTGCAAGCTCTCGGCAGCATCCTTCCTGCCCCAATTACTCCAAATGCCGAAGACTTTTGAGTAGTGAAAGATCAGAAGCTCAGACCACAAGACAGATGATCGAACCTTTTTTTATTTTTTACAAAAAGGAAGAAGGCAGGGGGTTGAGGGGAGAGGAAGGACACACATGCTCACATTTGTCAACCCCAAAATGCAATTTACGAAACAAAAATCTGATGTCACGTTCAACTAAATTAACAATTTGTAGATAATTCACAATGCTCATACCATTAAGCAAATGCACTTTAAATTGATTTCAAATTAGCGGGCTAATGATTCCCCCCAGCTCCAGTCTCCACGGCCCCCAGCGCAGCGTTTTTAATAAGAGGTAGGTATGCAGTAGCGGCCTCTTTATTCCATAATTGAAGCCGTAATTGAACCTGAGGTCATAGCCAAGGGCCCTATCGATCTGCATAGAGAGGGAAAGTGCTGACAGTGACCATCACTAGGCCAGAGGGGCTGGTGGGCCCACGAAGGCCCCTGCAGCTGTGCTGCATCTTGAGCTCATTTCCTGTGTGACCTGCAGGTGGCCTTGATGGCTAATGGGGCAGTTAAATAACCTCGAGACAGGCAGAGCTCTGATTCCCTGTCCTGCAGATTGTACTCGGAACTGCCCTAAAAGCATGTCAAAGATCTATGTGATCCTCTAATATTCCCAGGGCCCTAGAATGAACTCTCTGTACCTTCCCTTTGCTCACTATGCCTGCCTGGGCTCTGGGTCTCTAGGACAAGGAACTCCAAGCCAAAGTCCACCACGAATGTGTACTACTCATCCTCCTCATCCTAAGTTTGGAGTCCTTTAACACTCGGCCCAGCCAAAACCTCTCCTGACCCCAACTCAGAAAGGCAGGGTGAAAGTTCTGTGGTCCTGTTGGCATAGCCCTGATTGCTCCCATCTCTCAAAGCATATAACATGACCCATCTTCACTGCTGCCTCTACAAGGGCTAAAGAATCTTTGGCTCCATCTGAGGAGGACACAGGAGGTTCATTTTATTCTGCACCAGCCACTTGGGCTATGCTGAATCAAGAGCTCTTTTCTCCAAAGAGTATAGCAGAGAAGAGGAAGTGGGAGGAGAAGAATACAGGGAGAAAGAGAGGTCCAGAGATGAGCAGGGAGGATCACAGAGACCTAGTGTTCAAAAGGACAGAGAGTGGCTGGGCAGGATGGCTCATACCTGTAATCCCAGCACTTTGGGAGGCTGAAGCAGGAGGATCATTTGAGCCCAGGAGTTCAAAGCTGTAGTGAGCTATGATTGCATACCTGCACTCCAGCCTGGGTAACAGAGAAAGATCCCATCTAAAAAAAAAAAAAAGGACAGTGAGAGACAGAGACATGCAGAGAGAGAGACAGAGAAATAGAGACAGAAATAGTAGAGAGAGAGAGAGACAAAGAGAGACAGGGAGGCAGAAACAGACAGGCAGAGATACAGACATAGAGAAACAGAGACACACACAGAGAGACTGGTTTTAAAGAGGAGTCAGTGTGCGATTAGAAATCTCATGACCCCAGCATCAGAGAGGACAGCAGCAGGATGAGGTGAACTCAGCACTGGGTGCTCTAATGAACAGATCAATGTTTAGGACAGTCCATAAAGTGCTATATGTATGCCCTTGAGATTGTTGAGCTGTCTATGAAATAGTCCCAGTTTGAGCCTAAAGTTATCTAAACACTATACATACACCGGCAGTAGAGATGTTGCCCCCAAATCTCATAGAATCAAAGGAAAAGGTGAGGAGCAAGAACAAAGGAGGAGCTTGCTCTTTTCCCCTAATTGCCCACTCCTGTTCTTGGAGCAGAGAGCTCCTTGCAGAATTTATTTTTGAGACAAGGTTTCACTCTGTTGTCCAGGCTGGAGTGCAGTGGCATGATCTTGGCTCACTGCAGTCTTGACTTCCCCAGCTCAAGTGATTCTCCCACCTCAGCCTCCTTTGTAGCTAGGACCACAGGCCTGTGCTACCACATCCCACTAGGTTTTTTTTTGTTTGTTTGTTTTTTTGAGATTCATATTTTATTTACAAGTAAATGAAGACTGTCCCTGTAAACTTTATTTTGGGATATGAAGAACAATATAAAGAAGTAGTTGGCACCATGGTGATGTATGAAGGAGTCTATATCACTGTTTCTTTAAACAATGATTTTGTTATTTAAAAAAACCCACCTACATGATTTCTTCATGATGCATGTGTAAAAGAATTAAAAATAGAAGTGACTTTTCAAAACTCTGTAGTCTCTGATCAACTGTGTGGAGTGGCCAGGATGTGACTTTCACTGAGTGACAGCTCCTACTCTTCAAGAGCAGCAGCCTCTGGGGAAAAGACTTAATACTCATCCAGAGTATCTGCTCAAGAAATAGAAAGACGTCGGTCCTCAGGGCCTGCACTTTCAGCTTCTCTGCTTCCAGCTTGGGCTGCTGTTCCATCCTTTGCTCTTCTAGAATTTCTTCAATGGATACTTGCTGGAAGCGTGTGTCACTCTCCTTTTCAAAGTCTAAATTGATCAATGCTTCTTTAAAAGCCTATAAGTGTCCTTCCATCTCAAAGCAGGACCAAATGCTTCTTGTCAATATCCTCGATGAGGCTGGCAGTGCCAGGCATGTAGTTCATTTTGAACTGAAATAACACTGTAATGCACAGCAGCGGGGGACCAGCGTGTCCAAAATCTCCTCCCTCCTACTGAAATCACTGCCTCGGTGGGACCAAGCCCAGAATCCTGAGTGGGACCAGCACTTCTTCCCTGGCTTTCAGCCACTGGGACTTCCCCACAAATTTTTTTATTTATTGTAGCGATGGGAGTCTCCCTATGTTGCCCAGGCTGGTCTTGAACTCCTGGGCTCAAGCAATCCTCCAGCCTCTCAAAGTGCAGGGATTACAGGCATGAGCCATTGCACCCAGGCTCCTTGCAGATTTTCAATTGGCCTTTGCCTATCTGGAGCTCTAGGACTCCTCCAGGGTACTTGGGGTGAAGACCACACTCCTGACTCTGCTTGGCTGAAATCTTCTCTCAGGCACGTTCTAGCCTGATGTGTGGAGGAAGAAAAGGAGGTGATTTCTTCTTAACTCTGCACCATCTCATTCAGATTCCATTACAGGAGTCAGTCATAGTGATAGCCAAAGAGAAGAAAGATGTTTGAGAAGAATGGTTTCTAGGGAGGGATTAGTAGGAAATGGTCATCTAATCAATATTGATCAATAGAGGGCCCTAGAAAACTCTAAAGTCACAACTATTTAAACAGAGCCTCTCCCTAGAACATCTCCATTGATCAAGAGCACACAGAAGAGGTACAATCAGGAAGGAGAAGTTACTTTTTTTCAAGCAATGGCTGTAGACTGATACAACTACTTTGAAAACATAGGTATATGCGACGACCCAGCAATTTCACTCCTGGGTATGTATTCAACAAAAACGAGTGCTTTGTTTATCAAAAGTCACGCAAAAAATATTCAAAGCTTTATTCATAATAGACTTAAACTGGGAACACCCCAATTGTTTATCAACAGTAGAATGGATAGATAAAAATGTGGTTTATTCACACAAAAGAGTATTAAACAGCAATAAAAAAGATTGAAAGAATGAACTGCTTTATACACAGCAACATGGATGAATCTGAAGACATGATGTTGAGTGAAAGAAGTCAAACTTGAAAGAGTGCCTATGGAATAATCCCATTTACACAAAGTTTGAGAACAGGAAAAACTGATCTATGGTGACAGATAGAAGAAAAGTAGTTATCTGTGGTGGAAAATGCTGCCTGTTAGTTGGCATAGGGCAAGAGCAGGCTGGAAATGTTATGTGTTTGTATCTGGATGGTGGTTACACACACACACACACACACACACACATTCTTTAAGCTGTGCACTAAAGATTTGTGTCCTTTATATGTTATATCTCAAAATTTTTAACAATGTTTTTGAGGGGGAGTCTCACTCTACCACCCAGGCTGGAGTGCAGTGGCACAATCTCAGCTCACTGCAACCTCCACCTCCTGGGTTTAAGGGATTCTCCTACTTCAGCCTCCCTCCCGAGTAGCTGGGACTACAGGTGTGCACCACCAGGCCCAGCTACTTTTGTACTCTTACTAGAGACAGGGTTTCACCATGTTGACCAGACTGGTCTTGAAATCCTGGTTTCAGGTGATCCACCCGTCTCAGCCTCCCAAAGTGCTGGGATTACAGGCGTGAGCCACCCACCATGACTGGCCAACAAATATTTTTAAATAGTCATCCTGTCACTCCAAAATCCAAGTTATTATCTGTCAGTTACTTCTGTGGGCCACAAGATTTACAGAGATTATTCCTTATTTTCCATCTTGAGGGAAATGGAAACATATCTGCCCATTGGACACATGGATTCCTGCCGAAGTGCCACAGCAGACTAGGCAACCTAAGGCTGGACTAGCAGGTGTCATACTAAGTGGAGGTGGTGAACCGAGATCTGTGGCCCCTCTGCCCTTTCTCATGGCGTTATTGATGGGTTCACAACACCTGAGGCTGGACACACCCCGTGGAGCTGCCAAAAGGGCTTAAAATCCCATAGCCCCTCTCCCTAGAGCAGAACAGGATGGGTGCAGCAGCAGTGCCTGGATGAGCTTGAAGAGATTCCAAACGAGCCTTGTGATTTCCCGCAGCTATCATTGCAGCGTGACCCAGCAATGGCAGGGCACAGTGATCACACACTGCTGGACAGCTCCATGAGAGGTGGAGGGGAGGGCGTTCCAGCACCTCGGACAGAGGTGACCCCCTCCCGAAGCCCAGGTGCCCGGCTGAGTCTATTGTTTCAGCACCAGGGACAGAGATCCACACATTAAATGGATATGGAAATAGACAGGATTGAGGAGAGGGAAAAAAAACGTATTTAAGGAAAGCAGTCTTCCCACGGTTTGCTATTTACACACAACGCTACTGCTTCCAGCTTTGTATAACAAATTAAATTCTGACAGCATTAAAAATGTATGTGTGATGAGAAGATTGGTTTGGAAAACACCCAGCATTTACCTCCCTTCTACTGCCACCTCCTTCTTCCAATCCAGGTGCTTCCCAAGGGACCCACACTTCAGGGAATGCCCAGGTAAATGTGGTTTCTCATAGTTAGAGTTGCCAGTGCATCACATAGGTAGAAGAACCCACCTTGTTTTCTGAAACATAGACACAAAAAGTCTTTCCTAAGAGGGTGAAGAAAAGCTACTTTAAAATCTTTCTTTTAAAATAGGTGCCACCACCAATTAATTCATTCATTCAACTACTATTTGCTTAAAGCCTACTGTGCAGTAAGAGCTGGAATTATAAAAATGAACCAAATAAATCCTCTGCTCTAAGGGAGTTTACATTCTAGTGGGAGGGGAAGACAATGAACAATGAACATATCCATAATAAGAAAATTTCAGTTTGTTTTATGAGCTATGAAGAAAATAAGCAGGGTGATGGGCTCTATAGTGATTGAGTGAGAATTACTTTAGCTAGGACTATAGGGGAAGACGTCTCTGAGGAGATGATGTTTGCCTTGACTTGAACAATGAGAAGAAGCTGGACTTGTGAAGATCTAGCAGGAATGCATCCCTCAAAAGGTGCAGAACTGCAGAGGTGCTGAGATGGAAAGAAATGTAGCGTCAGAAGATAGGAAGGGCCAGTCATGGTGGCTCAAACCTGTAATCTCAGTACTTTGGGAGGCCGAGGTGGGAGAATTGTTTGAGCCCAGGAGATTGAGATCAGCCTGGGCAATATAGGGAGACCGCATTTCCACCAAAAGATAAACAAAATTAGCTGGGTGTGGTGGTGCACACCTGCAGTTTCAGCTACTCAGAAGGCTGAAGTGGGAGGGTTGCTTGAGCCTGGGAGGTTGAGGCTCCAGTGAGCTGTGATTGTGCCATTGCACTCCAGCCTGGGCAACAGAGCAAGACCTTGTCCAAAAAAAAAAAAGATGGGAAGGAGGCCAGTATCGATGAAACGTAGTGAGTGAAAGGAATATGGGAGAAATAAAGTTGGAGATGTGGGAGGGGACCTTGTAGGTCATATAAGGTGTTTGGATCTTAAGCATGGGGGTGATATGACCTGATTTATGTTTAAAATGAAAATAAGCCATCACAGCAATTTAAAAAGCTTTGATTGGGCCATGGGGTGCTGAGGAATTTGGTCAAACATTAGTCTTGGAGCTTCTGAATGAAATTAATATTTGAATCAGTAGACTGGGTACAGCAGATGGCCTTCCCTAACGTGAATGGACCCCGGTGGTGTCCCCCTCCCAAAGCCCAGGTGCCCGGCTGAATTTATTGTGTTCAGCACCAGGGACAGAGACTCACACATTGAATGGATATGGAAATAGACTGGGTTGGCCAAAAAAAAAAAAAAATCAAAGAACTAAATAAAACAAAAAGCCTGCCCCTCCCACAAATAGGAGGAAGTTCCTCCTGCCTGAATGCCTTCCAGCTGGAACCTAAATTCCTTCTTCCCTTTGGATTTGAACTGAAATGGCTCCTCCTAAGTGTAGAGCCTACCATTGGCTCTCCCGGTTCTCAGGAGAACTGGAACTTCTACACCATCAGCTCTCCTGGATCTCCAGCTTGCTAACTGTAAATCTTGGGACTAGTCAGCCTCCATAATCACATGGATGAATTCCTTATAATAAATTTCTTTATATATATATATCCATAAATCAGAGAGATGTGTGTATATCTCTTATTGGTTCCATTTCTCTGGAGAACCCTGACTAATACAACTGCTCTGTGGAGAAGAGACTGGGAGGTGGGAGGGGAGGCTGGGAGACCAGTTTAGGCCTTACAGTGCTCCACTGAGATTACGGTGATGATAACCTCTCCCTGTCTCCCACCAGGAGGGATTTTATCTCCAAAATTAAGAATGCACTTTCCCAAGTCAACCATGCTCCTTTCCTCTGGTGTCCCTCGTGACACCAGATATAATGAGATGTGAGATGTGGTGAGAGAAGGTGAGCAGGGTCACATAGATGGTGTATGTACTTCTTGTTGAAAGGATGAATGAATAGTAGCTTTGGAACCACCTGGCTCATCTAGAAATAGTATCTATTACCACTTCTATGCTGGTTCTTCTCAAACCCTTTTAATTCATGGGCTACCAGTTGGGGAGGGAGGGCTTGCCCCATGCTTAATCTACCCTTATTATCTAAGAAACAAACTTCACCACAGCCAGGGAAGTCTGGGCTCACACTGATGGGAGGCCAACGGGGAGACCATACACTATCAGTTATGCAGTGAACAAAAGCATCAACATATATGATAATTAAAGTGTTAATAAAACAGGGGCATCACTTCCCAGACCACCCAGAGGACCCAAAGTGACCATCAGTGCATGGTGGACAAGCCCATGCTCCACTCAACTAGACTTAATGACGTAGGGCGGGTGAGCCCCCAAATTGGGGCTTAGCCCAGGAGCGTTCTTGGAAGAATTAAAGGTCAGGCTGGTGGTGTTGGACAGCAACTTCTATTGAAGTAGCAGTGCCCAGCAGCAGCAAAGGCACTGCTCCTTGCAGAGCAGGGCTACCCCAGAGGCCCTGTGCCCACAGTAGCAGCTCAGAGGCACTTCTGCAGTCATATTTACACACACTTTTTATTACATGCAAATTAAGGGGAAGATTGTGCAGACATTTCTAGAAAAGATGTGGTAACTTCTGGGTCATCAAGTCATTGCCATGGAAAGGGATGGTAACTTCTGGTTATCACCATGGCGACAGCACGCTGACATGGCACATGGGTGGGCGTGTCTTACGGGGAGGTGCTCTCCTCCTGTCCCTGTTTTAGCTAGTCCTCAGCTAGGTCTTGTATCCAAGTCTTGCCTCTGGAGTTTAGTCCTGCCTCCTTCCTTATCACCAGCCACAGGCACCTTGAGTGTCTGCACCGGGTAGGACTGCCAGGGAGGAAGAGCAAACTGAACAATGAGGGGAAAACAAGGATCTCTTGGCTTAGCATCAGGGCTCCTTCTCCCTCACTAATTTATTTGAGGATACCAGGAAACTAACTGCCTTCCTGTCCCTGGGCCTTATTCTTCTCAATTGCAAAACTAGGGGATTGGTTTGAATTCCATGATCCTCCAGCTCCAAGAGTCTGGAAGTCTGCCAGTGGCCATAGGACCTGCATTTTCCACATTGCTTTTGCTTCCACACCTGTGCTCCTAAAACTGCCAGTAAGTATGGAAAGCCTGCATTGTTGTGCCCAGTTTTCAGGATGAGACATGAAGGTCACATGGGACTATTCACAAATTTACAAATTGCCTGAGTGAGTGGGAGCAGAGATACCATTACAATGCAATCAGGTAAACCCTTCCTGTCCCAGAGGGAACTGACAACAGCTCATTCTGCAGGACCTTCTTCATTTCACTCCCCAGATATTCCTTTCCCTTCCTCCCAGCCTCCTTCTGTTCCTCTCCTGCAAACTCTGGCCATTGTCAGGAGGTGTGTAGGGCTATGAAGATACCCGTGCACCTTGTACACTCTCCGTATGTATTGCTATTTTGGTTTTAAGATCACTGTCAGATTTCACCATTCAGGTTTTTCCACTGGGCTTGTAATTGGAATCTGTCAGCTCATTAACATGAGGAAGGTGGGGAGGACACGCTGGGCTTTATCCACCAGTCCTGGTTTACTAGGTGTTCCCTTTGCAGCTCCTGGGCCTTAGAGGGATCTGTGTCCTGCTGTGTGTGCCTGTTTGTTAGGGAAATTACCATTCACCCATATATATCAATCTGCAAGACCACCTCTTGTCTTTTCCAGTCATTCCACAGGCAGCACTGAGAGAAGCCTGGGCAGAGCTGAAGCTGTTTTGGAGATGCTGACACCTCAATCTTTGTGCTAACATCAGAGGAGTCTTGACCACCCAAGGAGCTCATGGAACAGTTTCCAGTCCTCACGAGTTCACTGTGTCTCCAGTGCTGCTCTCAGGGATTCACATTCATCACCTCATTCAATCCTCAAACAACCCCAATCTCCATATTTTATATGAGAACACTGAGATTCAGTGGCTTGCTCAGTATCACAGGAATGGGAAGCAGATACCCTTAATTATCCAACTCTGACGTTATCTCCATGATTCTTGGATTATTTTGCAAAGAAGATCATCATGGGAGGAGAGGAAGCGATAGGAGTGACAGACTTCATGGGGGTGGGGATTCCCCAAAGCATCTCTCATTAATTCTTCCCTGGAGATATTCTGCTTTCCCTTTGGAGGAAATTTCTCCTCCACAGAATGAGTCTTGGGACTGTAAATCTTGGTTCTTTCACCACCTTCGTGGTCTAATCATCTCCCTGTCCTCTGGTCTATTGGTAAGAATTCTCTCAGTTATGCCAGAAACTTAAAAATCCTGGGCAGGACCGAGTTAGGGGCATGACGCTACCCAGAGGCTCAAGCAATGTGGTCAGCCCCTGCCTGTCTCTAACTCCCAGCTCTGCATATGTCTGCCTGGAATCATGGCTAAGGCAGGCTTGCCCTAGCTGACCCGAGAGGGTCCCCAGCAGGCCTAGACATGTGTCCTCCCAAAAAATTCCTCTCTCTAATCCATAGACCAACATCAGAAAAAATTCAAATGGCTCTGCTCAGGTCACATATTTAACCCTGAACATTTCACTGTGACAGAGGGATGGGGTAATCTGATGAACCATGTAGACCAGGTGACCATTCCTGGAGTGGGGTGGGGAACACTATAATTGGCAACCGTGCCAAGACCACCAAAGGTATATGTATTTTTCAAAGATGGACCCCACGATATTTCCCATCCCACATGTTTTCCTTCCCTGTTTCATTGGCATTGCAGGAGGGTTCTCTGGGTGGCTGTGGGCCAGCCCAGCTCTCTTTCCTTGTAGAATAACTATAGAATGCATTGGGAATGCAATATCCTGAGATAAGGTATTCTATAGAACTGTCTGAAACAGCCTGGGTCTTGTTCCAGTCCTTTCTAGGAAATGTAACACTTGAGTTAGGGAGGAAGTGCTTGGGAGAGCCCACGTTTGGCTCCCCTCTCCCCAGGAAGCAAGATGCCCTTCCAAGCCTTAGCCCAGTGAGTCTCATGTCCTGATATACATAATAATCCAGGGTGGACTGCCATTCTGAGTCACTCAGCTGTGGTGTAGGTAGGGCATGTGCAGTTGAGGCTCATCTGCCTTGGGCAGCTTTCTTGAGCCTTGGGGGACCAGCTCACAATGGATCCCGGTCTTCTGTCTGTAAGTACTAAATCTGATTCATGTACCTTGTGGTGTGTGTGGGTGTTCTGTCTCTCCAGACTCAGATAAGTTGGTAACCAGTGCAAAAGGAACCCGCTTTACACACTCCTCCCATCTCATAGTTTAGTTTACGTCCTTTCCCCTTGAAACTGGGTGGATCTTTGTGGCTTCCTCAACCAACAGAATATGGCAAAAGTCACATTCTCCTCATTTCTGGGCCCAGCCTCAGAAACTTGCAGCTTTCACATTTCACCTTTTGAGACACTCACCTCTGGAGATCTGTGCTCCCATTTAAGAGGATCAAGGCCGCCATGTTGTGAGGAAGCCCAGGCCACACAGAGAGGCTGAATGCAGGTATCCTGACTGACAGCCCCAGTTGAGATCCAAGCTGACAACCAACATCAACCACCAGGCATGTGAATGAAGTTGCTTCAGGATGATTCTTGCCCCAAGACTGAGACCTCCTGAATGAGGACTCAGTCATGTAAGCAAAGACAAACTGTCCCAGCTGTGCCCTTTCCCAATTTCTGAGCCACAGAAATTGTGGGCATGACAGATTGGTTGTTTTAAGCCACTCAGTTTTGGGTAACATGTTATGTAGCAGAAGATAACTGGAAGTGTGTGTGAGTATGAGTGTGTGTGTGAGTGTGAGTGTGTGTGTGTGTAAAAGATAGTTTCATATGGGATCAGAAAGAGGATGGGGAAACACACTAGGCAAACAGGCACTGGGTCTTACACCTGAAGAACCTAGAATCATGCCCGCTGTTTTGAAATGTACGAACTTTCATTACTAGGAGGAGTGCTTGTGCCATCCAGGCAATGTAGAAGTGGGTATGTTCTGCGTACGGAGCCTCTCTTTCCCAGCTGGCTTGGCAGAGCATTAAAGTATTTATCAGGCTCTTCTGCATATACCCTCTTCTTCTTTCATTCAGTGAGTTGGCTGCTCCTCTAAGCCAGGTCTCCACACTGCCCAAGCCCAGGGGCCACTCGCCACCTAGGCTTCCTGGTAAGTGGTGCCCCCTGAACTGAGCTGTGCCATGTCCATGGCATTGGCCTTAAGGTCCCCATGCCTTTCGCCTGCCAGACCTACCCCAGTCATTCTAGCAACCCCTCCCTGGGCTCTTCTCCACTCCGTGCTACCCTGCAGCCTCCTGGACCCTGACCCAGGAATACTCTCAATTCTGCTCTTCCTTTCTGGGCCATTCCTTCCTTCCAGGCACTCCAAAACTGCCCTTCCTCTGAAGTCTTTCTCTCCTCCTTTCTGAATGCTTAGATTCTCCAGAAAGGGCTTGTTTCTCCATCCTCCTCTTCCCAGATCATCAACCCACAGGAAGAAATGAAGCTCTCCACACCCAGGTGGCACAGCACTGTGGGTGAGAGAGTCCATGTCAGACCGCCTGGCTCAAACTCCCAGCTTTGCCACCTGCCAGCTGCGTGTCCTTCAGCACTTTTGCCAGTCTCATGTTGTCTCATCCTGTCTGTAAAACAGCGATAACAACAGAGCCTGCCACGTGAGGTTGTTAGGATTAAACAAGATAACCCAGGTAAAGAACTCAGCACTTCCCTCGTGTTAATTCAAATGAGACAAAGGGTCTCAAACTCTTTATTTAAATAATAATTCTAACAGAGACCTGGGGTTTTTTTTTTCACCTCATTCCTGCAGAGAGAAGGCAGTGCCCACCCCCTCTGGTTTTACAAAGACTATTCACAAGTATGTATATCTTTCAGAAAACAGGAATGTCCCTTTAAATACTATTGCCAGAGTAATCAATTATTAAGTAAGACAATCAAACAGAATCATGGAGTTTTTTAAGGAGTAAAAGGTATTTACCATCAAGCATTGCAACTATTCTGAAGTCTCTAAAACTCTTGTTAGAAATAATATTTACAAGGATGGATTTTTTGATGCAGACTAGAATGTGTTTTCCTGTAGCTGCAGGGAGAGCAGAGATGTTTTTTAACATCTTCTCTTGCTGAGATTTCTTTCTCCAGCAGTTATTAAGGATCCATTGTTTTAAGACCAAATATTGAAATTCTATTAGTCAGCAGTGAGGGGGGAACAAGGCAGCCTGAGGAGGTCAGAGCTTACCAAACAAAGAAGAAAAAGGCAGAAGAGTGTTGCTACGTGAAATGTGGAGTGTTTCATAATTTCTGTTCATACCTAGTGCATAACATTCAGTACCTGTTAGCTATCGTTTTTGTCTTTATTCTTAGGACGCATAACCCTACTAAAACCTCGGTCCACACGGTCAGTGTCACATAAAGACACATAGTCCGGCCACCAAAAAGCTAATGAAAATTATTTCAAAGTCTTCCACTGCAGCTCTCAAACCTTTGGAAGGGGACATACATTCGGAGAAACTTCCCAATTGCCTTGCCCTCTCCCTTCCTTCTCCCTCTCGCTTTGCAGAATCCTCTAGTACCTCCTTTCTCCAACCGTAACCCCCCATCCCAAGCCCTGGCTTCATCTCAGCCCTTGATTTTCCCGTTACTCCCCCTCTCCCCTCAATTCTGCATCCCAGAAAGCCAAAGAGCCAGTCTCATCTCAACAGTAGGGCTCTCCCTGGAGCTGGGTGGGGGGCTAGGGAGTCTGGAAGAACTGAATAGGCAATGCCAGAGCCCTCTTTAGCAAGCAGGGGAAGGGACAGGCTGGGGATGCTCCCAGATGAATCTTTACGTCCTGCCAGACACTTATCAGTGTGATAAGGACACTCGGTGGCCTCCGTCCCCCTTCTTCTCGGCAGCGTCAGCATCTCCACTTGGACATTTGCATCACGCAATCCCAGCCCACCCAGGACTGCAGCCAGTGACAGAGTTGGAGGAGTGGGTGCAAGAGAAAGAAGCTTTTGCTCCTCCCAGCCCGGGCTGTCCACAGCACCCGGAAAACAGCACAAAGGAATTTCTTCCCCTCTCAATCCACAGTCTTGCTGCCAGCCCTACCACCAACTCCCAGGGCAAATTGGAATGAGTCCTTGGAGTCTCCACTTCCTCACCTGCCTGCCTTGTCTGGCTCAGATCCATGGGAGGCTCCAACAAGGTAGTAATTCGGAAGTCTCTCTTCTCCTTTCCCAAACCAGAGATCTCCTCCCCCGCTACCTACATGCTCCCAACATGCCCACCATCAAGAAATTGCCTCTCACATGTTCCCTGAGAGCTGCAAGCCTTCAGCACTGATTGTGAGCTTCTTGACCACAGGGACTTGGTCTAGCACATAGTAGGTGCTCAATATATGTTGGTCAATGAATAGATTAGTGCCCATGGTGCAAGCATGTAGATTAGTTCAGACCATGGTACTAGTTGACACCTGGCAAAGAACAAGCTTTTGAAGGGACAGGATGCTGAGGTTCCTTATTCATCAAGTTAGTAATACTAGTTAAACCTGCATGTTAGGACTTGTGCTGGGCACTGGGGTGCAGAAGAATAAGACAGATACTGTCCCTGTCCCTGTCCCTGAAAGAAGCTGTACCAGTATGACACTCAGGACATCCTTTGCCCCACTTCACCCTAGTAGAGAACTCATCTGAGAGTTCCCTAGAAAACCAGCTCTCTCCAGGCCCCCCACTGTACCCCACCCCATCCTATCTCTTCACTCACCCCCAACCCCGACCCCAGAGATGCAGCGATAAGCTCACACAAGAGGGAAGACCAGAGGTGAGGGAGTAGGAATCACTGAGAATGGCCAATGTCAGCATAGAAAAGCGCCAGGGCCTCCAGCCAGCACTGCCCCCAGTCCCAGCTACCAATTTACCAGGATGCTAAGCCTCATCCATATTTCATTTCAGACACTGGGCTCCCTCAGCTGCCACTGCTCCCTTCTGTGGGCCCATCTGATGCCTCTCTACCTCAGAGAAGACCCCACACCGGAGGGGACACGCAGGCTCTGAGCTGCCAGCCCCTTCACCCAAAAGTGTTCACGCATAAGCACGCACACACACACACACACACACACACACCCGTTCTATGACAAGTTCAGGCCCCTTTCGGAACCCAGACCCCACCCTCCCCTCCCTCTGTGGCACCAGAAGAGCTAGTCACCCCCGTCACCAGAGCGGGGACCCCGCTCTTTCACGCCTCTCATTCGGGCGTCCTCACCTCCCCCAGGGACCTGGTACTTGTGCATGACACAAACCGCAGGATGTCAGCAAATCCAGGGTAGGGGAGGCCATCGAATCCCTGCAGGCAGATCTGGGGCAAGGTCAGGGAATTTCAAGCATGAAAAGGACTTCAGAGATAAAGGAGTTACTATTCATTGCCACCTTCCAAAGGCAGAGTGATAGGCATTTGCCTTTTCCCCTCCTTGCAAAACCCACTGGAAACTAAAACAGCCAGAGGGCTCGGCAGGACCCAATAGTCTATTGGGTCTGCAGGACTGTATTAGCTTGGCCGCAGATAGGCAGGAGAACCAGGGCAGCCGAGCTCAACCGTGGGGAGACAGGAGGCGCAGTGGGGCAGGGGCACGCATCCTATTTCCATCTGAGCACTCAGTCCAGCTGGGCTTCAGCAGCAGGGGGTGGGAGGGGCCACGAAGCTCTCGGACATAGGGACTGGATCTGGGGGAACAGGGAGATGGGGGAGCCATGTTCTAGTTCAGCTCTACGCTGGGGACTTAGACAAGGTCTTTCTCTCTGGGCTGTAACATGATGGAAATGGATTACATCAGTCAGTTTTCAAACTTCTCATATCATGGGACCCTCTGTATAAACAAACTCTTCGGTGGAAGTTCCATATGTGAAATGGATCTGGAAGGTGGTGGCTGGGAGGATCCAAAGTCCTGCCTCTTGGCCCTGTAGAGACCCCTGAGGAACAGTGTGCAAACCTCTGGACTTGATGGTCTCAGGGCTCTGCTGTCCCAGAATTCTTCAGGTGAGAGCTGGCAATGTCCCAACGTCCCACTCCAGAGCGGCCCAGGAGAAACGGGGTGGGGTTCTGGGCGGTCCTTGAAGGAAGCAGAGGCAGCACTGGCAGGACTCAGGCAAGCATCCCCTACTGCAGGAGGTGCCAAGACCCCGAGACAGGAACACAGGAGTCCTGGGAGAGGGCCACAGGAGGGCCTCTGTTGGCAAAGGGAAGCCCTCCTGGGGACTGAGTAGTCGCAGCCCGATGGGCATGAGGAGAGCTGAAGGAGTTGGCTTTGGGAGAATCTTGCTAACTCGGACTGTCCTGTTGCCCCCATCCAAACACTCAGCAGAACTCCTTCCCAGTGTTCCTTCTAGAGCCCCCAGACCTGCAAAATTCCCTCTGAAGGCAGAGGTCAGCTCCAGCAGCCCCAGCACCTCCCTGGAAAGTTGTACATAGCCTGGGTCATCTTCCTTATGGTGCCTGCCCTCCCTCACAGGCTGTGGCCACCTCTGTGTCCCTCCGATTCCCCTCTGTGTCTTCCCATTCCTGGAGAGAGTCACCCTGAGACGGAAATTCCAGGGCTGGGGGTGGCTCTAGATGGAAGCTTGCAATGGCCTCTCTGGGACCTCTGAGAGTTGAGTAATGGGACTTGCAAGGGAAGACACACTGCTAAACCTACCTCCCTCCTGTCCTCAAAAGTGAGCCCTAAGTGAGGAAGGAAGAGCCTCTTCAAGCAATGGTGAGGGGACAACTGGATATTCCTGAGCAAGAGGAAAGAGTCAAGGCCAGGCATGGTGGCTCATGCCTGTAATCCCAGCACTGGGGGAGCCAAGGTAGGAGGATTGCTTGAGTTCAGGAGTTTAAGACCAGCCCAGGCAACATAGCAGGACCCTGTCAGAAAGAAAGAAGAAACAGAAAGAAGGAAAGAAAGAAAGAAGAAAGAAAGAAAGAAAGAAAGGAAAGAAGGAAGGAAGAGAGAAAGTAACAATCTGGAGACAACAGATGCTGGAGAGGATGTGGAGAAATAGGAACACTTTTACATTGTTGGTGGGAGGGTAAATTAGTTCAACCATTGTGGAAGACAGTGTGGAGATTCCTCAAGGACCTAGAAATAGAAATTCCATTTGACCCAGCAATCCCATTACTGGGTATATATCCAAAGGATTATAAATCGTTCTATTATAAAGACACATGCTGCCGGGCACGGTCGCTCACACCTGTAATCCCAGCACTTTGGGAGGCCAAGGCAGGCGGATCACGAGGTCAAAAGATCGAGACCATCCTGGCCAACATGGTGAAACCCCGTCTCTATTTAAAAAAAACAAATAAATAAATAAATAAAAGACACATCCACACATATGTTCATTGGGGCACTGTTTACAATAGCAAAGACCTGGAACCAACCCAAATGCCCATCGATGATAGACTGGACAAGGAAAATGTGGCACATATACACCATGGAATACTATGCAGCCATAAAAAACGATGAGTTCATGTCCTTTGTAGGGACATGGATGAATCTGGAAACCATCGTTCTCAGCAAACTGACACAAGAACAGAAAATCAAACACTGCATGTTCTCACTCATAGGCGTTGAACAATGAGAACACATGGACACAAGGAGGGGAACATCACACACTAGGGTCTGTTGGGGGGGAATAGGGGAGGGACAGTGGGGGGTAGGGAGGTTGGGGAGGGATAACAAGGGGAGAAATGCCAGCTATAGGTGATGGGGATGGAGGCAGCAAACTGCATTGCCATGTGTGTACCTATGCAACAATCCTTCATGTTCTGCATGTGTACCCCAGAACCAAAAGTGCAATAATATATATATATATAAAGAAAGAAAGGAGAGAGAGAGAGAAAGAAAGAAGGAAGGAAAGAAAGAAAGAGAAAGAAAGAAAGAGAGAGAGAGAGAAAGAAAGAAAGAGAGAGAAAGAAAGAAAGAAAGAAAGAAAGAAAGAAAGAAAGAAAGAAAGAAAGAGAGATAGGGGAAGGGAAGGAAAGTGAAGGGAAGAAGGGAAGGGGAGGGGAGGGGAGAGGAGGCGAGGGGAGGGGAGGGGAGGGGAGGGGAGAAAGACAGAAAGGAAATGCCAGCATGATGGTGCACACTTGTAGTCCCAGCTAAGGCAGGAAGATCATTTGAGCCCAGGAGTTAGAGTTTGCAATGAGATATGATCACACCACACTGTACTCCAGCGTAGGTGACAGAGTGAGGCTCTGTCTCTAAAATAAAATAAAATAAAATAAAATTAAAATTAAAAATAAAGGAACGGGACTCCTTCCTCACACTGTACACAAACATTAACTCCAAATGACTCATAGGCCTAAATGTAAGAACTGAAACTATAAAACTCTTAGAAGAAAACATAACAGTAAATCTTCATGACCTTGGGTTAGGCAAAGCCTTCTCAGATACCACACAAAAAGCAAAAGTAACAAAATAAAATGATAAGTAAAAAACAGATAAATTGGACTTTACCAAAATTAAAAAGGTCTGCACTTCTGGCTGGGTGTGGTGGCCCACGGCTGCAGTCCCAGCACTGTGGGAGCAGGCGGATCACTGGAAGTCAAGAGTTTGAGACGCACTTGGCCAGCACGGTGAAATTCTGTCTCTACAAACAGTATAAAAATTAGCAGGGCATGGTGGCAGGCACCTGTAGTCCCAGCTACTCGGGAGGTTGAGGCAGGGGAATTGTTTGAACCCGGGAGGTGGAGGTTGCAGTGAGCTGAGATCACACCATTGCACTCCAGCCTGGGTGGCAGAGCGACACTCCATTTCAAAAAACAAAAACAAAAAAATCTTCTGAACTTCTAAGAACGCCATCAAGAAAGTAAAAAGACGATACACAACGTGGGAAAAAACATTTGTGAATCATGTGTCTGACAAGGGACTTGTATCCACGGCGTAGCGGTGAAGGGGGAGGATTTGATTCCTACCCTCCTCTTACAGGCCATGTGACCTGGGGAAGTTATGCTAACTTACTGGGCCTCAGTGTTCTCATCTGTAAAATGGGGCTGAAAATAAAAGGCCCCACATCACAAAGGGCTGTGAGGGTGAAAGCGGGGAAAGCCACATAACACTTGGCCCAAGTTTGCTCGCTTTCAACGTGGTTGAGTACCTACTGTGCGCCAGGCCTCAAAGGGCTCCAAGCCTAACAGGGAGACACAGTGTAAAGGGCCCATCCCTCTCCGAATGGAGTGACATCGGGGCTTCTTAAAAGAACAGCAACCCCAAGCTCCAAGTGAGGAGGGGGCAATCCTGGCGTGCTGTCCCGAAAAAGGGGGCTTCTGAACAGAGCTTTGAGGGTGTCCCCAGCCTAGGCCAGTGGTTCCCAAAGCATTCTGATAATCTAATCAGATGAGAGTCCCACCCAACCCACTGAGTCCCAATCTTTAGGCTCAGGAGCCTGGGAATCTGCATTTTCCAAAAGGTCTTCTGTTGAGTCTAGCCATGAACCAGGATTATACACAGCGGGGATGCCGGCGGGGGGGGCAGGGAGAATGGAGGTGGGGAAGGGACCCGCTGAGGCTTCTAAAGCAACAAGCAATGGTATCCAAGGGCGCAGTCTGTCTGGGGAGAGACCCCGCCATCCCTCTGCCCCTCTCCAGCAGGGACAGCTCATGCAGGGACTCAGGGTCTCTGTCCCCGCCAGCCAGCAGGGCTGGTGTCGGTGGAGCGTCACCCGCCTCCCTGAAGGCTTCTTTGCTGTACAGACCCAGCTCTGCCAGCTCCTTGGAGGGCCCCCTGGAGCACTGGAGTGTCTGTTTACAGTTCATTAGCTACTTAACAGAGAGGCTCTGAAAGGGAGAGACATAAAGAGGAAGTGTCAGGGCTAAGCCCGCAGATCCGTCAGAAATGAAGATAAAGCTGCTTGCAGATGAGGAGGTCTGACGGCGGCGACAGCGGCTCCAGCCGGGCGCCCCGCCTTGCAGGTGGCCGGTGAATGCAGCTCAGCCAGCCCTCCAGACTCGCTGCCCCAGCCCTGCCCAGCCAGCCTGATGGCTACTCATGCCCCAGAAACAATCACGAGGTCCGGCCAGAGGGGCTGGCTAGGGAAAAGGCCCGGTACTCACTCTGTGGGATACTTCCTGGCCATTCAAGATGCTGTTTATAAAGATGTGGACATTAAATGAGGAAATACTTACATGCTGTAGGAGGAAATGGGAAAAGGCAAGACACAAAATTATATCAATAGTATCAGGCTAGGTGCGGTGGCTCACGCCTGCAATCTTAGCACTTTAGGAGCCCAGGGAGGGAGGATTGCTTGAACCCAGGAGTTCAAGACCAGCCTGGGCTACATAGTGAGACCCTGTCTCTACAAAAAAATCAAAAAATTAGCGGGCCATGGTGGTGCATGCCTGTCTGTGGTCCCAGTTACTTAGGAGGCTGAGGTAGGAGGATTGCTTGAACCCAGAAAGTCAAGGCTGCAGTGAGCCATGATCCCACTGAGGTAGGAGGCAGGGCTCAGTGCCAGAGGTGGGGCTCGGACATTGGACCAAATTGAGGACTAGCTAAAACAGGACGACAAAGGTGAACACGGCTTTTCATAAGACATGCCACCAGTGTGCAATGAGGTTTACCATTGCCATGGCAACACCTGGTGTTACCACCCCTTTCCATGGCAATAACCTGGTCACCCAAAAGTTGCTATCCCTTCCCTAGAAATGTTTGCATAAACTGCCCTTAATCTGCATGTGACTAGAAGCGAGTGTAAATATAACTGCAAATCTGCCCTGAGTTGCTGCTCTCTGCCTGCAGGGTAGCCATGCTCTGCGGGAGCAGCCACGGAGCTGTAGCGTTGCCACTTCAATAAACCTGCTTCCTTCTACTCTACCACCGGCTCGTCCTTGATTTCTTTCCTGGGCAAAGCCAAGAACTCTCGTGGATCGAGCCCCAGGTTGGGGATCACCTGCCCTGCCTCAGTGCCACTGCACTCCAGCCTGGGTCATCAGAGCAAAGTGTCATCTCCAAAAAAAAAAAGTTTAAACCCAGTGAAATGAAAGTAACTCATGGAGAAAAACAACAACAGCTGGAAGGAAAGAAGGAAAGACCAAAATGTCGACGGCTGCCCCTGGGTGGGAGAAACAGGAGTGATCTCTACTTTCTTCTTTTCTACAGTTGCCAAATTTTCCATACTGAACACACCTGCTATCGTAATTGCAGCAACAAAGTTGATTTTAAAAATAAATAGACTTTAAGTCTATTCATCATCTGAGCTTGTTGCCTCCTGCACCTACAGGGCAAGGGCAGGCCTGGGGTGAGAACACGGGCTCACCAGCTCCAGCTTTCCCTGCCTGGCCTCCTTAAGGCCCAGGCCCATGTTTCTGCCCTAAGCTGGGAGGTCTGAGCCATTAACCACCCCGGGTCTTTCCAAGGGAATCCAAGGGATCTTCCACACCCACTCCTTCAGCCACAGTCTGCGGGCAAGGGGAGCTTCCTGAGAACGGGGCAGCCCCTTGCAGCCCACCCCCTCATACTCAAGGATAAGCCTCCAGTACCTCATGTTCGCAAATGCAGGGGAGCCTGTCGGAGGATCATGGAGGGTGGGGGAGCATCTGTCCTTCAGCCCTGAGACCCAGAGATGGCAAAGCAAAAGAGATAGAACTCAGATCTGAGTATTCAAAAACAGAAGTTGGGTTGGGGGTTAGGGGTGTCTGGGGAGGCCGATACAGAGGTTTTCAGCAAGCCCTTGATGATAACAGCAAGAACCACATCTCTGGACCCATTTTGTGGGCTGTAGTGGGTGGAATGGTGGCCCCCCAGAAGATGTGGCCACCCAAAGACTGTGGCTGTAAATTTATTTGGAAAAATGATCTTTGCAGACATAATTAAATTAAGGATCTTAAGATGAGATCCTCCTGGATTACTGGGGTGGTTCCTACATCCAATGACATGTGTCCTTGTAAGAGACAGAAGAGAGACACAGAGGTGAAACTGATGTTAAAAATGGAGGCAGAGACAGGAGTGATGTGTTCACAAATCAAAGGTCGCCAAGCGGTCCGGCAGCCACCAGAAGCTGCGGGAGAGGCGCGGACAAGACCTGCCTCCGCCTCCGTAAGGAACCAACACGGCGGTACCTTGATTTCAGACTTCTGATCTCCAGAACTGTAAGAGAAGAAATTTCCACTGTTCTCAGCCATCTGGTTGGTGGTGATTTGTTACGGAAGCCCTGGGAAATGAATCCACAGCTAAGCCCTGTGTGTCGCTTTGTCTAATGAGATAGGCTTTTTCATCATCCCCATCTTACAGACAGCGAAAATGAAGTTCAGACAGGGTAAGTAATGTTCCTGAGGCTACACAGCCATGAGCATGAGGCTGCCCCTGGGGCCCAGGTCTGCCATCCTTCAGAGTCACTAGCGGTGCCAGAGAGGGTGCTAAGGGCTTTACACCCACCGTCCCCAGCTCTGGACTCAGGCTCTAGCTCCATCACTTACGGACCACGTGACCCCACACAAGTTACTTAACACCCCCAAGCCTCCTTCTTCACTTACAAATCGGAGAGAATATCAGAAACTACCGGTAGGGTTGTCTTGAGGATTTGAGAACTCATGTCAAGCTGTGCGCCAGGGAGCCTCCTCAGATTAGGGGACACCCTCTGTACCCCATCTGCTCCCAAGCAGCCCTGCAGTGGCAGAGAGAGCCCAGCCTCCCTCTGCCAGGGCAGTGCAGACGCTGGCAGTTTCCAGCAGGCCACGGCGGCACCAGCTCTAACAGCAACCATGAATTAGGCTCGTAAATTAGGGTTTGGCTAATTGTGACTTTATGGACTAGTAGTAGAAGTTCCTTTAAAACCCCCGTCTGTAAACACACAGCGGCCCTGCTGAGCGAGTGCCTAGTTGTATAAAATCTCTTTTAGGCAGAAATATATGGGCTGTACTAGCTGACTCTCCAAGACGGCATCTCATTCGTTGTTTTTTTTTTTCTCTTCCCTGTGCTAAATGGTGCTGCGTGAAGCTAATCCACCAGGGAGGCTGCCTCTCGCTTCTCCCCACAAATCCTTGTCTTGCAGTTGCCCCGAGCACAGCCACCTGCTTGTGGCATAGTGACATGGTGACAACCGGGTGTCACCCCACTTCTCAAAAAGCATAAGGTCTTGTCCTCCTGGGGTCAGGGGGCACCTGGACAGTGGGAAGCGTGTAAGAAAAACAACTCCAGTCTGGAAGGTGACACCCCAGATTCTCTTTAGAACAAGCCCCACATCCCCCATTCCCCATCCTCACCTGGCGAGACTGGTGCTGGGCTTGAGGGTTCAACTGTAGCATATACATATTCCACAAGGTGGATGGGAGGTGGCAGGGAGGGGTGAGGGAAGGACGCTACCCCTACCCTACCCCTCTGCAAGACAAAGAGCTCTGGCTTTGAGCCCAAATGTCCCCAGGCTGGTAAAGCACTGACTACGGGCACCAGGCGCTTACCTCGCCTGGCCATCCTCACATAAACCTATGCAGGAGGTACTGAGCTCGTCCCCATTCTGCAGATAAGAAGACTGAGGCACAAAACAGTTATGAAATCTGTGCAGGATCAGCTGGTAAGCTCCGGAGACGGGACCCAACCCCCATGTCCTTATCCCCCATGTCCCTATCCAAGCTCCAGCCTCCATGTCCTTGTCCACCATAACGTTTCATCTATTAGACCTCAGCACGGCAAGTTAATCAGCCTGAGCATCTGTGCACCAAATCCAGCTCACCACCTGTTTTTGTAAATAAAGTTTTATTGGAATATGGTCATGTCCAATAAATTTTATGAATTGTCTGTGGCGTGGTTTCACGTGACAAGGAGACGGCTGAGTAGTTGCAACAGGGACTATACCGCCTGCAAAACCTAAGCCGTTTAACTTTTGGCTCTTTACAGAAAAAGTTTGCTAACCCTTGATTCTGAACCTTGTCTTCTCACCTGCTCAATGACAGCAGTGGTGAGGCTCGCTCTTGTGGCTGTCGGGCAGATGAAATGAGATCACCTGCTTACAGGTGCCGAGAGCGCCCAAACATAGCCAGCCTCACTAGGTGTTAGGCCTCTTCTTTTCCTACTTGTCTGTATCTCCTCGCTCACATACGCAGGCATCCTTGATTGCAACTGCCCCCATCACAACATACTCATCGGGCACCAGAGGCCCCTGAGGACAGAGTTTCCCAGAGTCTAGGCACATAGCGGGAGAGGTTGATCTGAATTTTCTCCAAGCTGTTAGAAAATCAAGACAAGAGATTCTACTGTCCCTGCTTATGCCTGCGCCTTGCCAGCGGGACGGTTATGTTGAGTCTTGACCTCAGCGGAAAAGGCCTCACTTTTTTTTTTTTGAGACAGAGTTTCTCTTTTGTCCCCCAGGCTGGAGTGCAATGGCGAAATCTCAGCTCACTGCAACTTCTGCCTCCCAGGTTCAAGAGATTATCCTGCCTCAGCCTCCAGAGTAGCTGGGAATTACAGGCAGACACCACCATGCCCAGCTAATTTTTGTATTTTCAGTAGAGACGGGGTTTCACCATGTTGGCCAGGCTGATCTTGGACTCCTGACCTCAAGGGATCCGCTCGCCTCAGCCTCCCGAAGGGCTAGGATTACAGGTGTGAGCCATCACGCCTGGTAGGAAAAGGCATTACTTTAAGAATGGAAAGGTATTTTTAAAAAGGAATTTTGTTATTCTATTGCAGCTCAACCACAGAATGAGTTAAGTCTCCAGCCATGCAGCCACTAAATAAATCACTAAGTAAACAGTCATTAATTTGCACAGGATCAAACCCTGACCCACTTTCGGGCCTTGCCATTCTAAATAGCGTCTTGATGGTTGTCTAGGTATCACCTACCCAGTTTTCTTCCCTGGGTACCATGGGTTGGACTCTCTTCAGCCCCAGCAGATGCTATTTATTTAAATAAATGACTTAGTTTACATATTTGAGCATCTGAATTATGTTTCGTTTGTAACTATCGTCAGTTAATAAACATGATGCACGGAGATTGTCATGTACAGCTGTGTAGGCTGTGCACTGCACAAATCTAGAGGACACTGGTCACACTTTGTGTTCATAGATTTGTATGTGAATTAGGAAACTATCTATGAATATCAGATGACAATAGGCTATTGTGAGGGAGAGGCTCCATTTTTGGATTTGCACAGAGGACCATGAACTGGATTCTGAGGGAACAGCTGCAAACACAGAACCTGGAGTCACTGTCCTCATGGAGTTCATAGCCCAGTAAGAAAATAAGATGAAGGAGCGACAATGAGAGGACAGGGAGCTGGGAGTGCTCTGGGGACTCTGGGAGTGGCATGAATCAGCTGGGTGGCAGGCGGGAGGTGGAGAGGAAAGAGTGGGAGAAAGTTCGAGCCAGGCAGCAGTGAGGGCATGGATGCCTCCTCCCTAAAGAAGGGTCGTGGCTGACTCACTTCCTAGTTGTCCGCCTCCTCCGAGGATCAGGGTGTACTTTCCCCTGGACTTCCCCTGGAGCAGAGATTTTTGTGTCATGCCTAATAAAAGAAGAAGGGAGAACATTCCGGCTCGTTCAGTGGTCATGGCCTGCGTGCCGGAACACGGCTGATGGGTGAGTACGCTCTGTGCTTGAGGCTGCGTCACAGACACCCAGTGACCAGAACACACCGTGGCCGGGAGAAGGAGCACAAAAGCCAGCGTGGCTTAGCAGGGGGCTCAGCCACTCAGTGAGCACGAGCGGAACCACGGAGAGCCCAGGAGCCTGCTGAGCTGCCGCCCCTGGCAGGAACCAGGGCAGGGCCCCAGGACTCAGCCCCACATTGTCCGGCCTTGTCCCTGGCTTCTGTCACTTTGGGCTCTTCCCAGCAGAGCAGCAGGCAAGGCCGGAGTGGTACTTAGAGGCAGAGGTTGCCTGTGTCTGAATCTCACCTCTGCATCTCTGAGCTGTGTGACCCTGGGCAGGTTACTAAACCTCTCTGAGCCTCTGTTTCCTCGCCTCACAAATGACATAATAAGAGTAGCTAGCTCATTGGATCATTCATTCTTTCAATAATTATTAGTGGAGTTTCTTCTGGGAGCAGGCAGCAGGAACGCTGCCCTTGTGAAACTCACATGCAGGCCTCCTGGAAAAATCCAGTAGGAAAATCTGCATTCAGGGCATAGCACAGAGTGTGGCTCCTGGGAGGACTTGTGACAATCCACTCGGCCACCTTTCTCTTCTGTCAGTGTGCTGTCCAGACAGAGGCAGAGGCAGCAGCAAATTTGTGGGTGGCCGGGGTGAGCAGAAAGGAAGTTCCAGCCAATCCTGGATGTAAGGAACAGAGCTCAGCTGTCCTGTGCGGGGAGCCTGACAGGTAGCTGAGAGATGTCACAGTTCCCACTCCTGATGCGGTGGGGATGATTCACTCGCCGCTCCATCATCGGGACAATTTATTGGGATATTGACCTGTGTGTGTGCAGTCGTTACACACACACACGCATACAACACACACACACACTCACACCAGGTAGCTGGGCTTAATTTTCCCTTGCCTGGGGGTGGGAAGTGGTTTGCAGGGGGAGGAAACAGAAGCCCTCACACTGCGGGGAAATCTTCAGCCCCCTGAAGAGATGCTATCTGAGAAAATGGGCGTCGAGCCTTTGGAGCCAAAAGAGAGAGGGAGGAACAGGAAGGAGGAGGACCTCCTGGGAGAGAAAGGGGACCAGGCACCCCACAACCACTCTCTCCTGTATGCTCCCCCTTCGTGCTGGGAAAAGGCTCCGCCCTGGGCGGGAGGTCATGCATTGCACCGTTCCAGCCCCTTGGCTGCTGTGAACCCGGGGTTTCAGAGGCAGCTACTGGACCAGGACCTGGGAGGATGGGAGGCTGAGCTGCACATCGCTGCCCCAAGGGGAGAGCCCTATTCAAGCCAACACAGCAGCTGCCAGCCAGTGGCAAGAGAACTGGGCACTGGAAGCCACATGCACCCCTAGTTCTGCTACAGGAACCAGTGTGTTTCCTGTTCAGCTTAAGCCAGATTGAGTGGGGTTTTCTCACCAGGATTGGTAGCAGCCGCCTGGAGCACAGTGTTAGCCAGGGTTCTGGGGTTGGGGGAGGACCACCACGCACGATTTTCTGAGTCTGCCACATGCATGCCCCCTACTGCCTACTCCTGACCCAGAGGCACCAGCAAAAGCAGTCACCCACGGGCACCCACCAGAGGTGACCCAAGAGTTGGAGAAGTGGCCAGTGCTGACTGTCCAGGCGGTAGCCCAGAGTCCAGAACCAGACTCTGTGGGTTCAAATCCCAGTTCCGCCACTTACCAGCTGTGGAAGCCTGAACAATTTACTGCATCTCCCTGTGCCTCAGTTTACCCACTTGTAGAACAGAGATGATGTAACGCTCCTACCTGGTAGGATTTTTAGGGAGGAACATGTAGTGTGTCCCCAGTAGGTGTGAATTCATAAGGGTTAGATTCATATGGATAGTGCTAGTTGCATTTCTAGGCGATCGGCTCCTGATTTTTCTCCCATCAAGTGCATGCACACTTGCACACACATGCACACTTACACACGTACACACTCAACTTCTTCGTCGCCTCCTCTTTAGAAACAGTGAAGAACTGCCTGGAGGCCGTGGCCATGTTTTGGAATAAATAGATTTGGCATTTGCTACCCATGCTTTTCAGAACCACCAGTGGCACTCGTAGGCTCAGCTCCTGACAGCTCCATTCAGCTGGATGCGGGTGGTCACAGCAGACATCATATTTGCCCAGGAGCTAAACCAGGGCCACGCAGAATCAAAAAAGATCTTTAAAAAAAGCGCCCCCCCTGCAATGTGGGTTAATGAGGTGGCTTTGGTTCCTGTGGAGGCGAAGGGAAATTACAAGCTTGAAAAGATGAGGAGGCGGCAGGTAGGCAACAGTGAGGAGGAAACAGCTTTCTCCTGGAAGCCCTGCAGCAAAGCTCCTCCCCTGGGAACATTTGGCAGCTCTGGCCAAGGCAGGAAGTATGGCCTTGCCTGCCCTGGTCAATGTAGTGCTTTCTTTCTTTCTCTTTCTTTGAGACGAGTCTCACTCTGTCGCTCGGGCTGGAGTGCAGTGGTGTGATCTCGGCTTACTGCAACCTCCGCCTCCCAGAGTCAAGCGATTCTCCTGCCTCAGCCTCCCGAGTAGCTGGGACTACAGGCACCCGCCACCACCCCTAGGCTAATTTTTGTATTGTTAGTACAGAAGGGGTTTCACCATGTTGGCCAGGCTGGCCTTGAACTCGTAGCCTCAACTGATCCACCTGTCTCGGCCTCCCAAAGTGCTGAGATCACAGGCATGAGCCACCTGGCCTGGCCCTGACGCCTTGACTTCGGCCTTCCAGTGTCCAGAACTGCGAGACGGGCATCTCTGCCGTTGAAGCCCCACACTCTGGGATGCTTTGTTGTGGCAGCCCCGGGACACAGATTCAATGCAAGAACCACGAACCCAAACAGCAGCCTTCCTGATTCGGCCCCCAATCATGGGCAGCCCGGCACAGGCCTCTTCCACTCCCTTCTTCCCTCTTCCCACAGCCCTCACCTTGGAAAGAAAGTCTTCTTCTTCCACCTCCCAAAAGTGGTTATTGTTTTGTTTTTGTTTTTTAAAGTTCAATTTCCATCTCAGACCCCAGAACCTGAGGAAAGGGGATTGGGGGTGTCAGAAAAGCAGAGAAAAGGGGCCTGCACTGTGCAGCAGGGGCCCTTCACCCTTCATCTCACCGGAGGCCAGGGGCAGGGAGGGAGAGCAGGATAGGGGGCGGCTTCTGGAGCTAGATGGCCTGGGCGTGAGTCCTGCCTCAGTATTCATGTGCCGTGTGAACTTGGGCAAGCTATTTAACCTCCCTGTGCCTCTGTTGCCTCATCTGTGAAGTGGGGATAGTCATCATACCTGCCTGTATTAGTCAGGGCTCTCTAGAGGGACAGAACTCATGGAACATATATATATATATGAGGCCCGTCTCTCCTTTCACGTTTTTCTGCCTGCTTATATTCTAGCCTCGCTGGCAGCTGTTGAGATGGTGCCTGCCCAGGTCAAGGGTGGGTCTGCCTGTCCCAGCCCACTGACTCAAACGTGACTCTCCTCACAGACACACTCAGGATCCAGACTTCGCATCCTTCAATCCAATCAAGTTGAGACTCCGTGTTAACCGTCACACTGCCCACAGGGCTGCTGTGAAGATCAAATGAGTTACGGGGCATAAAGCACTTAGCAGCATAGCTGCACAGGTGGCCTGGGACAGACGTCAGCTGTTATTATCAGCCCCATGACGACTCGTGGGGAAGAGGTTGCTGGCCTGTTTTCCTGATGCAGAGCCCAGAGAGTTAAACGTGCATTTAGGAAAGTGGCCGAGCGATCCGGGCCTAGGCTGTCTTCCCCGACACATGGACGTTCCCCGCTTCACCGGAGCAGCCCTGACCTGTCCCCGACCCACAGCTCCCGCAGCCTTCCCCATCTCAGTCCAAATCCGGTGTCAGCTTGAGTGCTGTTTCTCTCACACCCCTCACCCAGCCCAACAGCAAGTCCCCTCGGTGCCACCTTCTACATCCAGAATCCGTGGCTCCTCGACTCCTCCCAGCACCCTCTGGCCCAAGCCTGGAGTGCCACAGGGTCGCCCTCCCAGGATCCAGCATCCACCCTTCTGGCCCCTGCACCCCCTTCTCCAGAAACAGCAGCCGGAGGATTCCTAAATCAGATTGTGCTCCCAGGCTGGGGGCTGTGGCTCATGCCTGTAATCTCAACACTTTGAGAAGCCAAGGCGGGAAGATCGCTTGAGCCCAGGAGTTCAAGACCAACCTGGGTAACCTAGTGAGACTCCATCCAGGCATGATGGCTCACACCTGTAATCCTAGCACTTTGGGAAGCTGAGGCAGGTGGATCACCTGAAGGTCAGGAGTTCGAGACCAGTCTGTCCAACATGGTGAAACTTCCGTCTTTACTAAAAATATAAAAAATTAGCCAGGCATGGTGGCAGGCACCTGTAATCCCAGCTACTCAGGAGGCTGAGGCAGAAGAATCACTTGAACCCAGGAGCCAGAGGTTGCAGTGAGCCGAGATCGCACCACTGCACTCCAGCCTGGGCAACAAGGGCAAAACTTCCTCTCAAAACAAAACATAGTGAGACTCCATCTCTACAAAAAAAAAAAAAAATAGAAAAAATTAGATGGGAATGGTGGTGTGTGCTTATAGTCCTGAGTACTCACTCAGGAGCCTGAAGCTGGAGGACCACATGAGTCCGGGAGGCTGAGGCTGCCATGAGCCATGATTGTGCCACTGCACTCCAGCCTGGGTGACAGAGCAAGACCTTGTCTCTCTGTCTGTCTCTCTCCCTCTCTGTCTCTCTCTCTCTCACACACACACACACACAAGATTGCACCCTTGCTGTGCTGAGAGCCTTCCAGTGGCTCCCTTCTGACTCAAGGCATTGACCCCAAGGTCCTGCATGCTCTGGCACTGGTCACTCATCCACCTGCTCCAACAAGTTCCTCAAACTCACTGCCCTGTTCCATCTCATCTACTCGGATGCTTTCCCCCCACAGACCCACAGGGCTTACCCACACCCCTGCTACCAGTCTTTTTACCTCCTCCTGGGAGATCGTCCACAGACCACACTGTTTAAAAGTGCAAATCGCCCCAAGCAGCCCCACTCCCCACTTTACCTCATCACCATCTCACAAGCCATAGTTATTAGTAATCATTTACTTATTTATCTTGTTCTATTCAATTTTTCTCTACTAGAATCTAAGTTCCAGGAGGCCAGAATACTTGCCTGCTGTATTCTCAGTGCCTTAAAACTGGGTGTGGAGCATAGCAGATGCTCAGGAATGTTTGTTGAGTGAGAGAATGACCTGGCAGAGTTTAGAGAGTGAGAAGCTGAGTTCAGCACTCAATCCCTCCCCTCCTCTCCCACCGGGCAGCGTCAGTGAGGCAGGCATCCGCCCACAGTGGGCGCTCTGTTAGTGGCTGTGGGATCTGGATCTCCCTGTCTTTTATTTGGTGGCCGTTTAGAACATCATTCCCGAGCCCTTTCCATCTGTGTGTCCCCCACTAAGTGACTGTGTTGATTTTCCTGTGTTGATTCTCTCCGGTGGAGAGAGACCCCAGTCCCCACACAGAGCCAAGTTCAGAGTTGGAGAATGGCTCCGTGTCACTGCTGGGACTACTGAATGGCCGTTCACATCCAACACATGCCCAAGGAGAGACAGGATGAAAGAGGACGGCCAGGAGGGAGAGCGGAACAGAGAAGATAAAGCCTTTGGAACTCACTTCATTGCACCTACACTATAGCCAGAGTAATTGGAATGGAGGGTAAAACAAAAATCACTCACAGTCCTGATGCTCAGCAAATCATGCTGTGACATATTTATTTGTGATGAGAGGCCTTCAGCAGAGGGCACAGTCAGTGGCTCCCGGGACACAGAACAGGGATGGGGTTCCAGGGCCACTCCCAGGGTTCCCAGGCTCACTGCCGACTCCACTGGATGAGCCAGAATAGAAGCTGAGCCCACTTCAGCTTAGGTCCCTGACTGGTGCGGTGGCTCACGCCTGTAATCCCAGCATTTTGGGAGGCCAAGGTAGGCTGACCACTTGAGATCAGGAGTTCGAGACCAATCTGGCCAATATGGTAAAACCCCATCTCTACCAAAATTACAAAAATTAGCTGGGCATGGTCACGCAGGCCTCCCAGATACTCCAGAGGCTGAGGTGGAAGGATCGCTTGAATCTGGGAAGCGGAGGTTGCAGTGAGCCGAGATCACGCCTTTGCACTCCAGCTTGGATAAGAGTTAGACCCTGTCTCAAAAAACAAAAACAACTTAGGTCCCTTCTGGAAAATGGAATGGAGAAGCCAGGGTTACTGGGGAGTGGGTTAGAGGAAGGCAGAGTGGGGAGTGGTTAGAAGTGAAGGCTTTGACACCAGGAAGCTGGGAGTGGACCTCATCCCCACCCCTTCCTGGCTGTGCAAACTTAGGCAAATAATTTCACCTCCTGAGCCTCAGTTTCAGCCTCTGCAAAATGGGCATACACTCATCTCACAGTGCTGTTGTGGAGATTAAGTAATATAATACTTCCATGTTTATGCTTATGTATTTAGATATCATATACATAAATATATGTTTATATATTATCTATATGTCATTTTGTATCTACTGTAAGGCCTCTGTCAATAACCACTATTACTACTGCTACTATTATTCTGCTGAAGGAAATAGCAAGTGAAGAGGTAAAGAAAATCGAGAATGAAAATACTTTTCTTCTCCTGTGCTTGACTGAGATTTCTGAACCCAATAGACAGAGGAGGGAACGCCTTTAGAATGTATTATTCAAAGCCAAGAAATGGTTGTTTTCCAACCAAACCCACCCCCCAAAAGCATTCTAAAAAATCTCACATACACATATTTGCTTTAATCAAAATCCAGCTACTGTGATTACCAAGCCCTCAGGGCTGCTCCTGGTTCATTTCCCCTCTGCAGGGCTTCCCAGGCAGAATTCCCACCTCAGAGCCCAAAATCTCACCAAGCAGGGGAACTGGCAGCTCAGAAAATTGCAAGAATCCTGTGATTTAAAGACATGCACAGCGTGGAAGCTGAGTAAGCTCCTGAGTTCTCTCTGCCTCCCACTTCTTCCCCAGGTGCCGTCCTCGGAGGAGCACAGTCATGTGTCAGGAAGCAGGAGGGGCGGAGTGTAGAAGCACAGGCCCTGGGTCAGCTTCCCTGAGTTCAAAGCTCAGCCTCCTCCCCTCCTGGAGGCAACCCTGAGCCGATCCGTTGACTCTTCAAGCCTTAGTTTCCCCATCTGCAAATGGAGGTCATCAGAGTCTCTGCTTCCTGAGCTGCTGTGAGGATGAAGGAGATGGCATATGCAAATCACACAGCAAGACACTCTCACAGGGAAGGAATGCCACATGCACCCTCTGAGCCCACGGACACCACTGTATTAGTCTGTTTTCACACTACTGTAAAGACATAGCCAAGAACAGGTAATTTATCAAAAGAGGCCTCATTGACTCATAGTTCTGCATGGCTGAGGAAGCCTCAGGAAACTTACAATCATGGTGGAAGGCATGGGGGAAGCAAGGCACTTTCTTCACAGGGCAGCAGAAAAAATGCCGTGTGAAATGCAAGAGCGCCTTGTAAACCCAGTAGATCTCATGAGAACTCACCTACTGTCACGAGAACAGCTTAGGAGGAACAACCCCCGAGATTCAGTTACCTCCACCTGGCCTCTCCCTTGACACGTGCAGATTATAGGGATTATGATGATTACAATTCAAGATGAGATTTGGGTTGGGACACAAAACCTAGCCATATCACTCACCCTCCCTGCACAGCCAATGGCTTCCTACGGTAAGCCTCTGTGGGTCCTTGGCCAGAGACCTCACTCACTGCACCAGCCCTTTCAGTCCTCTCGTAGGAAGGAAGAAGAGTTGGTGGATATACACCAGCTTCTTTGCTCCTCACCTGGGCAACATCAAGTCTGCTCTATGAAGTCTCCCCGCCATCCCCAGGAGAGTGAGCCCCGTGTGCCCACAATAGTCACCTGCCCATCAGCACATCCTGTATTGGTTTCCTTCCCTCACCCCTCCAACTTCATTTCTTCCAACTAGTGTTTCTGGGATCACCTCCCAGATAAATTATTTGCACCCATGTCTCATCTCTGGGCCTGCTCCTGGGAAAACAACCTAAGACAGTGCTCAATAAATGTCAGCTATCAATAAAAATAAGAATACTGGAAAATGACGCAGTAGCCTTTTGAGTCTGAGATCCCAGCAGAGCATCTAGTTCATGCCCAGCCCAAAGCTCAAGAGAAGCCAGGCATGGTGGTGCATGCTTACGGTCCCAGCTACTCAGGAGGCTGAGACGGGAGGATCACTTGAGCCCGGGACTCTGAGGCCAGCCTGGGAGGGGCAACGCAGTGAGACCCGATCTCTAAAAAACAAAAATAAAGCTCAAGAGGTGGAGGTGACAATTAAGGCTCACCTACAGAGACGAGAAAATCCTTTTTTGTTAGGTTCTTGTTTTCCAAAGGTCTCTAGAAGCAGAAATGAGTTGGCCAGACCCTGTTGGAGGCAGAAACAAACCCTGTTTTAGAGTGAACCAAAGCACCCCTGAAGGTATTGTATTGCAGCAGATCTTTCTAACGAGATGTATGGTAAACCCTTCCTCAGTCTGCAGGTAGGATATGCTTCCTAAGAACTGCCGCCTTGCCCTATTCCAGATCTCTTGTGTTCCCGGGAAAGTGCAGGAAGGCACAATAAAGCTGATTCTTTAAGACAGGGCTTTCTCTTTGGTTCTCGCTGGTGAAATCTTACTGTACTGAATGCGAACAATTTTCCCTTAAGGTCAAGTTCTGAGGATGGCCCCTCCATATCTGGTTGCAAATCGTTAATTAGAAGTGTTATTTCTCCTTTGTTTATTTATCACATGTTTATTTGGGGCTGAGGACAGGAGAGACACAGTTACTGAGGTAGGGGGCAAAGCTCAGACTTCATTCCAAATTGAGGACTCGCTGAAACAGGACCAGGGCAGAAGCAGCTTTTCATAAGACACGCCCATCCGTGTGCCCTGTCAGTTGACCATTGCCATAGCAACATCTGGGAGTTACCGCCTTTTTTCATGACAATGACCCAATGACTCAAAAGTGACTACCCCTTCCCTAGAATTTTCTGCATAAACCACCCCTTAATCTGCATATAATTAGAAGCGGGTATCAGTCTGACTGCAAAACTACCCTGAGTTGCTACTCTCTGCCTACGGGGTAGCCCTGCTCTGCGGAAGCAGTCATGGAGCGGTAATACTGCCTCTTCAGTAAAGCTGTTTTCTACCACTCCTTGCCCTTGAATTATTTCCTGAGCAAAGCCACAAACCCTCGGGGGCCAAGCCCTACTCTGGGGCTTTGCCTGCATTATGATGAAGGCTTTTTAAAGTGAGTGTCTGGCAGAGGGAGAGCTTAGAGGTTAGTTACACTCAAATGTACTAGGGGATGTTGGGGACGCTGGACAGACAGCTGGGGCCACAGATATTTGGAGGCCAAGCGAGGAAGAGAAAATCTGTGCCAACCAAGAGGGTGGAAGAATTACCAGTGAAATCAAAGGAGGAGAACATCAAAGTGGTGGAGATGAGTTGGAGAAATTTTTCACTATTAAATCGGAAAAAGTTCTAATCACAATCCACAGTGTTGTTGAAGACCTAAGGAAATAAGCTCTTTCTAACACTACAGGTGAGAGTATAATTTGACATAAGTTTTTGGAGGGCAATTTAGTAATGCGTATCCAAAGTCTTTAAAGTATGTACACCTTTTCTGAACAATTTTACTCTCAGTCATTTATCATTAGATTTCACTTCTGGAATGTCTTTTGTAATTTTGTGTCTAATGGGGAAAATTGGGAATAATGTAAATAGTAATACATTCTAAAAAATGCCAACAATAAGTATTTGGTTAAATAAATTATGGGTTTTCAAATCGACTGTGAAATATCAGGAAGGTGTTAACATTGATGGTGTAGACGTCAAATGTTTGTAGATGTAAGAAAAGATTCAATGATATATCAAATAGAAACACCACTCATGGACTCATATGTTAAGGAGGATCTCAAATTTCTGGTCATTAATATACGTTTATTAAAGTCTATAAAAACTACACCACAGTATCAAAGAGGATCTTGGTGATAGATGGTGAGGGTGTCTGTGGGGTGGGGGATCAGCTTCCAAGGGGTCCCCAGTGCTGCCTTCACAGGATGCCCACCCCAATTGTGCCAATGTCTCCCAACTCCCTTCTAACACACCTTCCCTATTGCAGACATTGGGAAAACCAGAGCAAAATCACTATATTTCCCAGGCCCCCTTGCAGCTCAGTAGCCTTGGTAATCCTGCAATTTTAAAAATACTGCTATGTACTGAATCTTATCTCCCCAAAATTCATATATTAAAACTCTAACCTCAATGTGATGGTATTGGAAATGAGGGCTTTGAGAGGTTTAGATAAGGCCATGAGGGTGGGGCCTTCATGATGGGATTAGTGCCCTTATAACAGGAGACACCAGAGGCAAAGGGAAAAGGTGGCTGTCTGCAAGCCAGGAAGGGAGCCCTCACCAGGAACTAAATCAGTAGTCACCTTGATCTTGGACTTCCCAGCCTCCAGAACCCCAATGTTGCTGGTGTAAATGGCGGCAGCTGCATCCTAATTCAGCAGCAGGTTCAGGGCAGTGTGATCAGGAGCCCATAGCTGTAAGAGCAGCCTCCTGATTCCTCAAGTGGCTTTTTGACAACAGAAAAGACAGCCTCCCTGTTGGTGGCCAGTTCTGCCATGTGACTGTAGGAATGGATCCTGAAAGCTCAAGTGGAAATTTGGGTCTTTAGTGCCCAGTGATTCTGCAGATCACGAAGACCCTGCAAAATATCCCTTCTCTGCTCTAAAATTGACCCTTGTTTTGTTTCCCTGGCACAGGGGAAGTAGAGTTGGGCTCACCCTTCTTCTCTGCTCTGTTTCTATTGCACGAAATTCCAACCAAGGTCCTTTGGGACTTTCCCTCTTCATCCTCAAAAATACCAACAGTGACTATTCCTGCCTCTGGGCTCCAGCCGTAATTAACCCTATTGCAAAGTGAGCCCTCTACCTGACCAGGATGGGTTGACTACAAGGAGGGGTCTGGGGACGGGGTGCAGAAAAAGTCACAAAGATCCTATTTCAAAAATCTAGACTACCAGCCTGGTAGCTTGGGCTTGTAGTACCAGCTACTTAGGAAGCTGAGGCAGGAGGAATTTGAGACCAGCCTGGGCAACATAGTGAGATAGGGAGACACCCCAGATCACCAGATCTGAGTTTTTCTGATATTTAGAAATGGCCCTGTATTACTGATACACAAAAGAAGTTTCCAAAGTAAAGATTTAGCATGTGAAGGTGAAACGAGGGACAGCTGTGCCTGGTACAGAATACACTCTAGGCATCCAATCCCTGAAAAGAGGTGGTTGGGTTTGACCATTGGGTACTTGGTGAGTCCCCCAGGTATGTGCTCTCTCCTGCCACGGTCACTGGCCACATGTGGCTACTGAGCACTTAAAATGTGACTAGTTCGCATAGAGATGTGCTGTACATGCAAAATACACATTGGATTTTGAAGACTTGGTACAAAAAAAAAAAGCATGAGAAATGTCTCATTAATAATGTTGATGTTGATTGCATGTTACATGTTGAAATGATGATAGTTTGGTGTATTGAGTTAAATGAAGTATGTTATTAAAATTTA
Source organism: Alouatta palliata (assembly GCA_004027835.1). NCBI lineage: Eukaryota > Metazoa > Chordata > Mammalia > Primates > Atelidae > Alouatta > Alouatta palliata. The sequence continues at coordinate 146,826 of PVKV010001823.1, read as the reverse complement.
TTTCGCCCGTTCCTTTTCCAGCTTTGAACGTGGCTACTATAAAATGTTAATTCCGTATGTGACTCACATCCTATTTCTACCATTTGTACTACCCCAGAACATCCTAGGGACCAGGAAGGGGCGATGGCCGGGCTTACGATCAGGAAATTAATATCTTAAAAACAGACAGAGGTGGGGTGGAGGGAAGCACGGACAAGGTAGGTAGGTTTTTTTCCTTTTTTTTTTTAGAAAATTGACAGTAAATTCATAAAAGAACATGGACAAATAGCTTGAAGAGGAGAGCGGATCCAAGATGAGAAAATCTAAGAATACTGGCTGAAAATTTGAGCCCAAGAGAGGGGAGAGCAAATATATTAAAGAGGGAGAATGTATTGAGCCAGTCCCAAAATGGGGGATGGAAGATGGGGGCCGGCATAAAAATTCCTACCGAGGAAGAGCATTTCTGGCATTATTCTCTTAACTGAAAAGGCAGTCTAAAACAGTACAATGCAAAACAATATGTTATGTGTTGCAATACGCTCTTAGAAAAACGCTGGGAGTAAATTGCTAAAAACAGCAGTCTCTGCGCGGCTGGATTACCGTATTCCCCTGTGTGGTTTTCCGTGTCTGTCTTCCAACTCTCCTTCATTGCGCAGGTATTGATCATGTAATTAGGAAAACAAATAAAGCATTTTAAGACTGCAAGAGGCCTGGGAAGCTTCTGCATCAGAGAAGGGCGCTCAGAAAGCAATTGTTCCTTGTCGCCGGGGGTCACCCCAGACCCCACCCTAGGCTGTGGATCTTGGGGTAGGGGCTCCCCGTTGGCTTTGAAGGGAGCCCATTCGGGAAGCTGGCTGTGGCAGCGCAGCACATCAACCTGCCTGGAGTACAATAAGGCTTTGTGATACAGACGTGGGCTTTGGGTCCATCAGTCTCTTAGATCGATGGTCCCTCCCGGGTTGCTGGCTCAGCAACCACTTCTCGGGCAGCAGCTAAAATGCCTGTGAGGGTTGCTGAGATTAAATCCAATCCCGAGAAACCGGGAGCCCCTCAACTAGGGCTGAGGCGGACAGAACGGGGTCCAGGACCACCTTGGAAGAGCCGCAGGTGCCTCAGAACTGCCCACTGCTTTCAAGTCCTCACAGCCTCTGGCCCCTCCTGCTTCTTGGCAAGGACTTATTTGGATTGCTGTGTCCTACATTGAGTTCAGGATGAAATGAGTCTATAATGAGTTTAGGGAGCACTAAAGATGCGTCTGGTGCTCAGGAGACAGTGGACGTGCCCCATCTTATTTAATCTTCACAACGTCTCTGTAGATGACATCTATTGCCATTCCATTTTACGGATGAAGAAACTGAGACTCATGGAGTTAATTACCCAAGGGAATTAAGGCACCTGACTGATAGCTAAGCATCAAAGTTGAACTTGAACCTAGGTGTGTTCACCTGCACAGCCTGCCCTGAGCCGTCTGATTTACCTTCCTTGGCCATCCATGTATGTTTGAGAGGCACATGGACGCAGGGTTTGGACTGGAGGGAAGAGCAGAATTTCATCTGTGTGCCTCTTTCCATCCCCCATGAGAAAGAGAGAGAGAGCCTGGTATGGCCTTTTAAACGGAGAGGCTCAGGGGAGGTCCTTTTAAGGAAGGGACTCCAGAGAGAGGCTCAGAAGTTACTGTGCTCAATACAGCATCGTTTTTAACTGTTGGAACTCACCAAATAAATTACAAAATAAAGCCCCGAATGACAGAATAACGAGCAATTCATTTGAAATGTAAAATAAATAGATAAATCTCCAGTGAGAAGACAGAATAAATGGTATTTGGATGACATTTGGTGATTAAATTAAACAGTAATGAACTCATGAATAAGATGCCCTGGGATGATCAGGGAGAGCTAGTTTGTTCCCCAAAGCTCAGAACTTCGAGCCCCAGCTATTCTCATTTCTCAAGTTTAGGAGCCTCGATGGGGGTCGTGAACTCCGGGGGTCGTGAACTCCAGGGGTTGGAGGTGGGCAACCGGCCCACCCACCCCACCAGGGCTCAGGCTGGAGAGTGGGACCAGCCTCATGCTTCAGAGACCAAAAGCCCAGATCTCCAGTGCTGGAGAACCCTTGAGATCGTCTAGTCGGTTTTCCTCAGTTTTTACCTTGGGAAATTGAGTTCCAGAAAGGTCAAGAGAGTTGCTCAAGGGTGACCATAAGAGCCAGGACTGAGACCCAGGTCTTCTGACTCCCAACACAGAGACCTGACTCTACACCACATCTCCTCTTCAGTCCTGGAGAAGCTGGTCTCCAGAGATGAACCCCAATGAACCGCACTGCTTATATTCACATGGTTTGTAGTCCCCTCCCCTTATCAGGACAAGGGGAGCCTGTGACTTGCTTTTGGCCAACAGGATGGAAGTGACATTGTGTGACTTTCAAGGCTAGGGCACAAGGAACCTTGTCACTTCCACCTAGGAATCTTGGAACCCTAGCTCTGGGGAAAGCCAGCCTCCATGTAAGATGTTCAACTGTCCTCCATGCTGTGAGGAAGCCCAAGCTAGCACATGGAGAGGCTGCAGAGATTGCTGAGTGGCCCCCAGCTGTTCTAGTTATCTCAAAAAAAGAGCTGGACATGTACATAATGTCTTGGCCCTTCACCCTGCTGAGTTTTCGGATGGTTCAGCCCCAGCTACCATCCGGATATAAGCACATGAGAGACCCTGATATGGCTTGGATCTATGTCCCTACCAAATGGAGGAGGTGGGGCCTGGTGGGTAATTGAATCATGGGGGGAGGGAAGTTCTCATGAGTGGCTTAACATCATCTCCCTGGGTCCTGCTCATGATAGTGAGTTCTTATAAGATCTGATTGCTTAAAAAATGTGTAGCACCTTCCCTGTCTCTCTCTCTTCCTCCTACCCTGGCCACATAAGACATACCTGCTTCCCCCTTCGCCTTCCACCATGACTGTAGGTTTCCTGAGGCCTCCCCTGAAGCTGAGCAGATGCCAGCATCGTGCTTTCTGTACAGCTGGCAGAATTGTATGCCAGTTAAACCTCTTTTCTTTGTCAATTACCTAGTCTCAGGTATTTCTTTATAGTAATACAAGAATGGACTAATTCAGACCCCAAGAGAGATCCACGCAGTTTAGTCTAGGAATCCCAGAGAAATGTGAGAGTCGATAACAAATTGTTGCTGTAAACTACTAAGTTTTGGGCTGGTTTGTTACACAGCCATTAATCATCAGAATGTAACTGACTTTCTAAACTAGGAAAGCTACCGCAGCTGGAGACCAGGGCCCTCACCTCCCTCCTTCCGAGTTTAATACGGGTTAAACCTGAACTCTAGGTTTTCCATGAGAACCATGACGCCAAGGTCCAAGGGAGGTGCTCAGAGGTCCTGGAGAACCTAACCCTTTGGGTTGTTTATTTATTCAACAAATATGAGTGAAGTTCTGCCATGTGAGCAGTTAAGACAAAACTATGAGAGAAACAGAAATTGATTTTCCTCTCCTGGGACTGATAGTTCCACAGGAGAAACAGACACCAATCCAGTGGCCCTGAGGGCTGAGTTACAGAGAACTCATGCAGCCCCCCGCCACACACACACATACACACACACACACACACACTCAGTCCTGCTTAGCAGGAGGGAGGTGATGTATAAGAAGTCACCTGAAGAGGCCTCCTGCGTGCCTTACCTAAGGCCCCTTTGGGGCAAGAGTATTAAATCAGAAAACCATTCATAAGTTACTCGCTACAGTGGGGGTGCATCCTGTCCAATAAATGGTGGTTAGACTTTTATTTATTTACAGTGGCTCCTGCCTGTAATCCCAGCAACTCAGGAAGCTGAGGTGGGACAATCACTTGAGGCCAAGAGTTCTAGACCAGCCTGGGCAACACAGCAAAACTCTGTTTAAAAAAAAAAATTTTTAACTTAGTTGGTGTGGTGGTGCACACCTGTAGTCCCAGCTACTCAGGAGGCTGAGGCAGGATGATTGCTTGAGCAAGGGAGTTCAAGGCTGCAGTGAGCTGTGATTGTGCTACTGCACTCCAACCTGGACGACAAAACAAGATTCCAACACTAAATAAGGAAATAAATGGAGGCTGTTATTTTTATTTTATTAGCATTGTTATTAATGAAAGAGGAGCTGCTTTAAAAGCGCCTTCTATTTCTTTCCAAATTAATGGAATCTTTATCGTGTATCTTCTCGCTGCCTATTTTGTGAGCTGGTGCAAACTGGATGCTGTGAAAGCCCTTGAAATGTAATGTCTCAAATCTTCCTTCTCTCCGTTTTCTTCCAATGATGCTTCGTCCAGTCTTCCTAGTTCCACCAGTGGCTCCAGCACCCATGGCTTAAGGGACACAAGGAGCTGAGAGAAGGGATGTGTGTGGGAATTAATGGGGGGATGGGAAGGGTCAGCTTCCAAGCCAAGGAGAACTGTTGAACATCTCGTTTCTATAACCCTTCAGGGTCCCTGGTAGCACGCACATCCCCCAGGCTGGAGGTGGGTCAGCTTCCTGACAGATCCAGGAAACTAATTTCTTACTTGGAAGTCAATCAAGACTTCATTTATCATTTTGCCACAGATAGTAGCCAGATGGATGAGTTGGGCATTGGTCACTGTGCCGCTGGGTGTTGGGATATCTCCAGGACGTCTATGTTGGGGTTCGGGATGAGTGGGTGTTTACACCCAATCCATCTTCACCTTGAAACTTACACTTGGAAGATGAGTATGACCTTTTTGAGGCCCTTTCACCCACCAGAGCCCTCCTGATCCTCCATAACCTTCTGTAACTTCCCCCAGTGACAGATGCTCTTCATACTGCACCATGTCCCTTAGCATTCACCTCCACACACTCACTCCCCGTGTCCCGGGAAGCATGGGAGCCCTCGACATGGCAGCCACCCCAGCCCCACCCATAGGCACAGCTTCCACAAGAACTCACTGGTGGATTGATGAAGGTGGGTAAAACTCGAACCTTCTAGATCTTCTATGTAGATCACTCCAAACATCAATAACAAGATTTCCTCAGCCTCATGAATATGACCCCAGCGCTCAGAAACCAAGGCCAATGAGGAGGCCATCTCCTTGTTCCTTCACTCATTGAAGGCATATTTACATAGCACCTACGTGCCAGGCAATGTAATAGATACTAGGAATACAGCAATGAACAAAACAGCCTCACAGCCTGATCTCCCAGAGGTGAGGTCTTAGAAGATGAATGTGGCTCCCCTTCCTCTCTCCTTCTCCTGGGCATTCAAGGAAACTACATTTCCCAGCTCCCCTTGCAGCCAGGGTGGAGCCATCTATTCTAGCCAATGAGGTGCAGGCAGAAGTGGGCACCACTTCTGGATCTGGCCATAAAACCCCTATAATTTCATCTACACTTTTCTCTTCCTCTCTTACACTGACTTCAAGGGCACACATTTAAGATGGGCAGCATCACACAGCAGGATAAGCCTGGATCCTGTACTTCCTGCCTGGAAGAGGGCAGCCAACTGGCATTGACCAATCTACATGAGAATGCAGCTGGAGTAAGAAACATAGCTCCCTCATGTCAACCCACTGCTGTCTAATGAAATAGGCTGGTGACCGAGTGTGGGAAAGTGTATTTTCCAAAGATGGTCAAGACTATACTGGCCGAGCACGGTGACTCACACCTATAATTCAGCACTTTGGGATGCCAAGGCAGGCGGATCACTTTAGGTCAGGAGTTCAAGAACAGCCTGGCCAACGTAGTGAAACCCTGTGTCTACTAAAAATACAAAAATTAGGAGGGCATGGTGGTGCATGCCTATAATCCCAACTACTCAGGAGGCTGAGGCAGGAGAATCCCTTGAACCCAGGAGGCAGAGGTTGCAGTGAGCCAAGAACACACCACTGCACTCCAGCCTGGGCCACAGAGCAAGACTCCATCTCAAACACACACACAAACACACACACACACACACACACACACACACGTACACACACATACACACACAACACATCCCATGCTACATGCTCTGATACGCTCATTGAGTAAGGGTTCTATGTTCCCTCCCTTGAATCTGGAGAACCTGTGTGACTGCTTCAACAGAAATGATGTTATGTGGCTTCCAAATCTAGGTCATAAAGGGTGAGACAGCCTGTGGAGACAAAAGTGACTCTACCTTGGATGCTACTCTGCCATGTTGACTTCTGACTAGCCCCAGTCCCATAAATGCCTCCTGATCCTGCTTTGTTTACTGTCCCTAGTGTAAGAACAAAGCAAACGTGATGCTATCACATAGATGGTGAACTGTGACGCACACAGCACTCCCACCCATTCTAGAACATTGCCTTTAGTTGTCTTGCCAGAGTATGTACCCCCTTTCCCTGTGTTACATGAGCCTCAGATCTGGGGAGTGACAGCACAGAGAACTATCTGTCTTGTGGCTGCCGAGGACCATGCTTCTGTCTATACATTGCCCAATAAATCACCCTTTACCGACAAACTAGATTTATCTGCCCCATTCTTAGGTTTCTTGGCTCCTTCTGCATTTGGGGACTCTTTTCTTTTTTTTTTTTTTTGCCTATAGGGCCCTTCCAAAGAACACAGCCTTTATTCACTTCTCTTGGGATGCTCACTCTTAGAATCCAGCCACCATGCTGCGAGGAAGCCCAAGCAGCCCATGAGAAACTGACACGGAGAGAAGACGAGGCCCTTGGCCCACGGCCTCAGCCGAGCTCTCAGCTGAGCCAGGACCTGCATACCAGGCAGGTGAGTACTCCATTTTGAAAGTGGGTGCTCCAGTCCCAACGCAGGCTGCCCTCTAATACTGCACAGAGCACCCAAATTGAACAAAATAAATGGTGTTGTTTTAAGCTGCTAAGATTTGGGGTGATTTGTCATGCAAGCAAGAGATAATGGAGACAGAGGCCCTGGAGATCTCCCTGCCACACCACCTAAATGCTTACAAAATGTTGCATATTTCTTAAAATAATAAAAGCCTTCATTTGTTGAATTGTTACTGTATGTCAAACACTGTGCCACGTGTTTTATATGTATTTTCTAACTTAATCCTCCCAACAACCCTATGAGGTAGAAGATATTATCATTCTCACCTTACAAAGGAGGAAACAGACTCCAGGTTCCGTAATCTGCCCCCAATACAGGTTAAAAAAAAATGGAGCAAATCCTCTGAGATGTTCCCAATTTCATACCATTGCATTCTTTTCAATAAAGGCAATTTAAAATTTTAAACATATTTAACTTTACACTTAAAATATTTTCCATAAATCAGTATCAAATACGGTAGCATCTGGCCTAGCAGTTCTCCGGAGGCTGCATTTGAATCCTGGCTGTGCTACTCACTAGCTGTGTGATGTGAACCTCCCTGTGCCTCAGTTTCCCCATCTGTAAAATGGAGACTACCAATGCCTATTGCACAGGTTGTGGTGGAATGAAATGAGTTAGTAGTCCCTGCAAAGCCCTTGAAATTGACACATTGGCAATTGTTCAACAAACGTTAGACAGCTTCCATTTTTTCTCTGGGGAATGCAGTCTCAGCGCAGGTAGGACGGGCTGGGCGTGGCAGAAGTCACAGGTGAAATCAGTTACCAGCACTTCCTTTCCACCATTCAAAGACCAGGCTGCCAGTCCTGGCTCTCCCCTGCCAGGCTGTGCCATCCTGGGTTCCTCATCTGTCTGAGCCTCAGACCCTTCCCAGGTGGGTCGTGAGTGTCACCACGTGCCTCCCTCCCAGGGTGTGAGAAAGTGCTGAGAACTACAAACTAGAGAGTCACAGCAGCGGGAGGCTCTGCCCCGGCCTGCTAGCCTCCTGGGTTGAGGCTAAGCAACTTCAGAGTCTGAGGAGGTGAGAGGAAGGAGCAGGTGGAGGCAGGAAAGGGCCAGGCAGAAGGCAGAGTCCCTGGGGAGCTCCCTGGACTCCCACCCACTGGCATCTGAAATTCCAAAACCGTTTCTTGCCCCACATCTCTGCACGCAGAACGGGCCTTGCCAGCTCTGGGCTTCCAGAACAGGGGTTTTGCAGGAGAGTGAGGGGTTTTACAGGGGGGTTGTAGAAGAGTGAGAGGCTGTGGTTTAGCTACACACAATGCTTGGAGCCCACGTTTCCTCCCCATGCACAGCTTGCCCAGTTCCGGGGAGAGCCAGCCTGTCTGCAGCAGGAAGACCAGCGCCAGGAGGTCCTGAAAGCAACAGCCACCTGCAGAGGAGGTCCAAGGAGAGGCAGTGGCCAAGGCCCACCGTGGGTGACAGGGCTCTGAGCTGAGTCACAGGCAGAGCAAGCAGGATGGTCAGCCAGGTAAGGGTTCAAATTCCACCTCTGCCTCTTCCTAAATGTGCGACCTTGGGAAAGCCACCAACCTCTGCAAACCTCAGTTTCCACCTCTGTAAAATGGGGTTAGTAACAGTCCATCACGAGATGGTAGGAGATGTGTCAGCTTTATTATTACTGCCGTCGCTGCTGCTGTTAGCATAGTTCTAAACGGAAGGCGGCGCTGTCTCTGGTTGTGAGTCTCGTCACTTGGAACAGCTGTCTCTCCCAACCCAGCGACTCCAGTGACTTGTGTCCAGCTTCCCCTAGGATTTCTGGCCTGGGCAGGGCCGAGTTGAGGGAGGCTGACTGCAGAGGGACAGCCAGAGGGCGGAGGCGCCTGGAGAGGTGTGGCTGGGAGGAAATGGAGACATGAGTTTGCACAGCATTTTCAATGGGTCACAGTTACCCAGAGACAAATAACTGTTTCTTCTGGGAAGTTGGGAGACCCTTGTCCCCCATAGCTTCCATAGGCGTCCCTCCCTGTGTCCCTTCTGGCCCAACATCTGATCTAAGTCACTCTAGCCAAATCCAGCTTCGGAAACAGACCAGGGGTGGGGAACCAGGCCTCTGCCTCGGCCCTCCTGCTACCCTGAAGGCTTCTCCACTAAGACCCGAAGCCAACAACAGCCTCAGTTTACCCAAAATTCCCTTCGGTAGTTGCTGGGGAAGGGAGAGGAGCCAAGAGTGGGGAGTGTGAGCCCCTGACTTTAGATCTGCCTCCACCCCCTGAAGTCGACATCGCAAAACTCGGGGTGCTGCTCCTGTGCCCCGCATCATCTAGGTGGGAATGTTGTGAAGCTAAAATAATGTAATCAGGGCAAAAGCTTTCTAGAGCAGAAGCATTTCAGCACTCAGGCAGTGTGGTCAGAGGCGCCTTCCGTGATTGCGGATAACAGCCCCATCAAGACGGGCACGCTATTACACAGCGCCATCATCAAGGCACTTTGTGTCCCTGAGCTTAACTCACACCCCACCCCCAATGACAGGATGGCCCGGGGGAGGCTGAGAGTCCTCCTGCCTCTCCTGTTCTCTTTCCCTACAAGAAGCTCTTGACCTCTTTACTCAGTGGCTTTTCTTGAACCTAGAAATTATGGAAAAGGAAAAAATGCTCCTGCTAGCGAATTTTCAAGCCTTTTCAAATCTCTAGCCGCTTAGTCAAGGGAATGTAGTCTGTGTGAGAGTGAGAACTAGGAAGACCCTCACCTACTCCCATCAGCCCCCAAGTGTGTCTGCCCTGAGCAGCACACGGATAGACATCTTAGCCTGCAACACATGGATAGACATATTTGTCCTGACCCCAGGACCTTTGCACATGTTGTTCCTGCTGCCACAGTGCTGATGCCTCACACAAATCTCCATTCAAATGTCCTCTCCTTAAGGCAGCCCCTCTAACCTCCCTCCAAGGAGCATCCCTAAGCCTCTTTATCTCCTTATCTGGCTTAATTTTTGTTCCTAGTTCTTGTTACTGTTCCTCATTACCTTATATATTTGTTGGCTTGGTTCTGGCCTGTCTCACCCATTGAAATCTAAGTTGGAGGAACATTGCCTCACAGCCGTATTTCCAGCCCCTAGAACAGAACCAGGAACAGAGTGAGTGCTCAGCAAACACTATTTTTTTTTTTTTTTTTTTTTTTGAGATGAAGTCTTGCTCTGTTGCCAGGCTGGAGTGCAGTGGCACGATCTCGGCTCACTGCAACCTCCACCTCCTAGTTTTAAGTGATTCTCCTGCCTCAGCCTCCCGAGTAGCTGGGACTACAGGTGTGCGCCACCACATCCAGCTAATTTTTGTAATTTTAGTAGAGACGGAGTTTCACATGTTGGCCAGGCTGGTCTCGATCTCTTGACCTCATGATCCGCCCGCATTGGCCTCCCAAAGTGCTGAGATTACAGGCATGAGCCACAGCAAACACTTTTAAATGGATACGTGAAATCAATATTTATGCCTTTATTCATTCCTCAAGGATTTATTGAGTGGTTTCCGCCCCAGAGCCCAGGGGCTATAATAATATTGAGACTCCATCCTGCCCTCAGGGAGCTCACAGTCCAATGGCAAGCACAGGAGTGAGCAGGAGAGCACGCGCATGACGCCAGGTGGTGAGGCTCTGTGTATCCAGCGCTGCTCACACCTCCAGCCCTGACTTCTGTCTTCAGCTGCAGGCCCAGATATGCAGATGCCTGCTTGACGTGCTCGCTACCACAGGAATTCAAAACAGGAATTTCAGTTTCCTTCTGCACCCGCCCCTCCCTCCCTGTTCCCCATCTCAGCTGTTCAGGCATCATCCCGATCCCTCTCTTTGTCCCACCCTCTGTGTCCAACTGGCAAATTCCATCAGCTCTATCTCCAAAATACGCCCGAGTTCTCACTGTTTCCTAACACACCCTTGGCCCTACATTCCTTCTCCAAGTCAACTCCCTAAATGCTTCCAGCTCCACCGCCTACCGGCAGCCAGAGGGATCCTTTTATTCTTTTATTTATTGATTTGTTGATAAATTAAATATTGATATTGCCATGCAGGCTGGAGGACAGTGGTTCAGTCACAGCTCACTGCAGCCTCAACCTCCCAGGCTCAAGTGATCTTCCCACCTCAGCCTCCCAAGTAGCTGGGACTACAGGTGTGCACCACTGCATCTGGCTAATTTTAAATTTTTTTTGTAGAGATAGGGTCTTGCTATGTTGCCCAGGGTAGTCTCAAACTCCTGGGCTCAAGCAATCTTCCTGCATTAACCTCCCAAAGTGCTGAGATTAGCCACTGTGCATGGCCAGGATCTATTTATTTTATTTTATTTTATTTTACTTTATTTTGTAGATGGAGTCTTGCTCTGTCACACAGGCTGTAGCGTAGTGGCACGATCTCAGCTCACTGCAACCTCCGCCTCCTAAGTTCAAGCAATTCTCCTGCCCCAGCCTCCTGAGTAGCTGGAATGACAGGCGCGTGCCACCATGCCCAGCTAATTTTTGTATTTTTCGTAGAGACGGGGTTTCACCATGTTGGCCAGGCTGGTTTTGAACTCCTGACCTTAGGTGATGCACCCACCTCATCCTCCCAAAGTGCTGGGATTACAGGCATGAGTCACCACGCCCCGCCAGGATCCTTTTAAAATATAAATCAGATGATGTTACCTTTGCTTCCAACACCTCCCACTGAATTCTGGAGAAAATTCAAGCTCTGCCTGCTGACTTCTCCAATGTCACCCAGGCAGCATTCCTCAGCCACCAACCTCACTTTGCACTGGCTGTCCTGTCACTCTCCAAACACGCCAGCTTTGCTGCCCCTACCTTGGGGCCTTTCCACTTGCTAGTTCTCCAGTTCAGAAAACTTCCTCCAGCTCCTGGAAAAGCCAGCTCTCTCATCATTCAGCTCTCAGGACAAATATCCTTTTCTCAGTAATGGCTCCCCTGATGACTGGACACATCTCACCTCACTCCAAGCCACGTCCCTCCCAGTACTGACTACATCTTGCTAACTGGATACCCACCCGAGACACTCAGTCCACCTGTGTGTCTCTGCCATTCACCAAGAGGGGGAAACTCAGGGAAGAGCAAGCCATGCGGTGGGGAGGTCTACAGAAGGAAGATGGTGAGTCCCGCTGGGCTTCGTTGAGGCTGAAGGCCCTGGGGTTGGCCAGGTGGGGACGCCCAAAGGGCATGGGACTTAGGAGGGTGTTGGGAGTTGGGTGTGGGAATCTTTTCTTTTTCTGTCTTTCTTTTTATTTCTTTTCTTTTTTTTTTTTTTTTGAGACAGAGTATCACTCTATCGCCCAGGCTAGAATGCAGTGGCACGATCTTGGCTCACTGCAACCTCCGCCTCCCAGGTTCAAGCAATTCTCCTGCCTCAGCCTCCTGAGTAGCTGGGATGACAGGCATCTACCAGCACACCCAGCTACATTTTATATTTTTGGTAGAGATGGGATTTGGCATATTAACTGGGCTGGTCTCGAATTCCTGATCTCAAGTGATCCACTGTCCTCACCTCCCAAGTGCTGGGGTTACAGGTATGAGCCACCACACCCAGCCAGATGTGGGAACCTTGATGTGCTCCCTGAGAAGGGGCTGAAGAATGAGAAGAGGAAGTAGATTCACACAAGAGGTAGCTTGCAGCCTCAGCAGGTTCTGAGCAAGCAGTGGGAAGGCCTAAAGAGAAGGGCTGTGGCCAGGCACAGTGGCTGAGGCAAAAGGATCGCTTGAGGCCAGGAGTTCGAGACCAGCCTGGGCAACAAAAAGAGACTCCATCTCAAGAAAAAAAAAAAAAAAGAGAGAAAGAGAGAAAGGGCGGGTCACATAGGCCAAGGGGAGCAGACCCTGTGCCTCGGAGAACCTACCCAGACGGCCCTTGCAGAGAGAGATGGGGAGGGTGCCACAGAAACAGGACTCCCATCACATGGCCTCCTGGGAGCACATCCCTTTCCCTTCTTCAGATGGGTCTGAAATGCCACCCATGACGACAGCTGGGGCCCAAGCCCAAGCCACTGTCTCTGCCTGACCACTCCTCAGGGACAGCTCCGCCAAGCCCTGGGCCATCGCCCTGCCTGCCCCCTGGCTCTTCCAACAGCCCCTGCCAATCAATGACACTGATTCCCATCAATAGGGCAGGGCCAGGGTCCTAAGGCGGAGAAATAATCACAGTCTTGTCACTGCTGACAAAGCAGGAACAGATTTTCATTAACCCAATGCGCCTTTCCTGAAACCTCTCCATGTGGCCTCCGCCCACAGGCCTCTGACTCCCCATCCCTCTTGTCCCCAGCGCCCTGCTTGCAAGAGCGGAACTGGTGAGCGCACTGGGCCAGTGTCATGGAGGCCTCCAGGGGCTGACAGTCCTGCAGGAAACAGCCCAGGGGAGGGCAGCTGAGCCCTGTCCACCAGTTTCAGGCCCAGTTCCAGGGAAACAGGGGGCCCAGAGCAGAAGGGTGGCTGCCCAAGGATGGAGTCCAGGAGGATTCTGGGGTCCCACAGTGTTGAAGGCCACAGTTCCGGCAGGGGCAGCGTCACCTAGCGATTGGGGTTTCAGGTCCTGGAGCCCCTGGCCTGCCTTCAAATCCCTGCTCTGCTACTTTCTAGCTTCATGGCCTCAGGCTAGTGGCCTGAGCCTCAGCTTCCCCACCTATAAAATGGGCACAATAGATCGGGCGAGGTGGTTCATGCCTGTAGTCTCAGCACTTTGGTAGGCCGAGGCAGGTGGATCATGAGGTCAGGAGTTCAAGACTAGCCTGGCCAATATAGCAAAACCCTGTCTCTACTGAAAATACAAAAATTAGCAGGGCATGATGGCAGGCGCCTGTAATCCCAGCTACTCAGGAGGCTGAGGCAGGAGAATCACTTGAATCCGGGAGGTGGAGTTTGCAGTGAGCGGAGATTTCGCCACTGCACTGTACCATGGCGACAGATCAAGACTCTGTCTCAAAAAAAAAAGTGGGGGGAACAATAAACAATACCTACCCTCAGAGGGCTGTGGTGAGGGTTAAATAAGATTGTGCAGGTCGAACGCTCAGCACGATGCCTGGGACCTAGTAAGTGCTCAAGAAATCTTGGTGTTCATTTGATTTCATCTTTGAATTCATTTCGGAATGAGGTAGAGGGCCACCCATTTCCTTGGTGAATAATCTCCATCCAGTTTCATTTTCTTCCAGATTGTCTGACTCAGGGGAGACTGTGCTCAGCATTGTCTAGAATGTTCTTCAATGTCGTCTGGTCAAAGTGAAAACACTGCTGCTCCCTGCAACCCCTCACCCAGAAAAGGTATGGCCAGGTGCCCAGGTGCCCAGGTGCCCAGGCCCCCCGCCCTGGAAGCCCCACCCCTTGGCAACCCCACCCCAGGGAGCAGGGACTTCATCCAGCAAAGGAGCCAATCAGGAGACTCCTGGGAACATTCAGGGACTCTGGGTCCCCCGGCTCCACTCTTTGATCAGAGTTGGGAGGGTCCTGAGAGTGGACATAGGGTTAACAGGGAACCAGGCATGGGCCAGTTACCAGCAGCAGCAGCAGGTGCCACCTCAAGCCTAGGACCCCCAGGACTCCCAGGACCCCTGGAAAGGAAGGGGTCCTGGAGGGTGGTATTTGTAACTGCTGTCACCAGGAGCTACATGCTCTTTCTCCATCTCTCCAGATGGAATGGTTCCTGTGTGACAAAGCACAGATGTAATTGTATCTCTCCTGGATGGGCAGGTGGGTGCCTCCTGCAGAGAAGGTCCAGGTCCCAGAAAATAGCAGCCAGAGAGCTGCTGCCACCACTCAGGGTGGTTGCAGTGCACCTCTGCTCCATTTTGCAGATGAGAAAACAGAATCAGAGAAATTGAAAGCCTTGCCCAAGGTCACACATTGGTTCAGTGTGGAAGGAAGGGTCTGAAGCCCAGGTGTCTGGCTCCAAGTCCGGAGCTCTCTCAGGGGTGGGGGAGGTGATGGAGAGGCAGTCTCTTGGGGAAATGATTAGAGGTCACCTGCTTTCTGGCCACCACAGGGGCTGGGTCCCTTGGTCTCCCCTGTGGAAGGCTCTGTAGTGGGAGGTGGAAACAGCCATGGGAGGTGAGATGACATGGTGGGAACCAGGGGATCACAGGGGTCTCTGGCCTCGCTTTGATCCTAGCTTCTTGTGTGACCCTGGACTGATCCCTTCCTCTCTGGCCTTCATTCTTTTCTGCTGTAAAATGGAGAGGTTTCCATTTTCAAGCTGCCCTTTCTTGCTCTCAGACTTCAAAGGGATGATCCAATCCTCACAGTTGTCAAGTGAAGGAATTGAGGCTCAGAGAGGGGCAGTGTCTCACCCAAGGTCACACAGCTCTTCATGGAAGAACCAGACAAAGATCTGATGCTAGACTGGAGATGGGCCACCACCCCAGTCATAGGCATCCTCGGCTCAGTTCCAAGACACCTCTGCTCAGCTGGGTCTGGCCAAACCCAACCTTTGAGACGCTCCCAAGACCTTGCTTTCCCCCAGTCAAGCCCATGGCTTTCATCCCACTTTATCTATGCTGCGGGCTTGCAGCTTGGTTCCGAGGAGTTTTTTTAATGAAGAGATGGCAACCAGCCCTGCAGAGGGACCACGGTGACCAAATCAGAGGGGCAGGATGGGCTGCAGCTGGCTCCTTCCCGGCTTCTTCCTGGCTCCTCCTCTGAGCCCCTCTCTCAGCCATAGTGAGGGGTCCCTGGCAGTGAAGGTGCCAGAAAGGCTCTGACCGAGGCTTCACAGAAGCCAGGGCAGGCCCTGGACCTGGGCCAGGCCCAACACAGAAGGACTTTCAAAGCCCTTCCCAGTATCAAGCAAACGAAGTCCACTAACAGCCCACATTCAACGTAACATTTTTGCCAATCATTTTTAAAGGGATTTTTATGATTTTGCTTTTGGAATTGTTTGGCTACCAGGCACGAATTTTTTTTTTTTTTTGAGTTGGCGTCTCGCTCTGTCACCCAGGCTGAAGTGCAGTGGTGCAATCTTGGCTCACTGCAACCTCTGCCTCCGGGTGCAAACGACCCTTCGGCCTCAGCCTCCCAAGTAGCTGGGACTACAGCCGCCTGCCACCATGCCCAGCTGTTTTTTTGTATTTTTAGTAGAGACGGGGTTTCACCGTGTTAGCCAGGATGGTCTCGATCTCCTGACCTTGTGATCTGCTCACCTCGGCCTCCCAAAGTGCTGGGATTACAGGTGTGAGCCTCTGCGCCCAGCCTAGGCACTTATTTAATTGGCAGTTGGCTATGCCTTCTCATTCATTCTCTTGTCTACTTGAGAATTCTTATCAAGTGAGAAAATGTAGCTGACAAATTACTTTCACGCATAATGACACATTTATGAATACCTAATGTCGCAATTAATACAGTTGACCTAATGTTACATTTTGTAGACATTTAACATTTATTAATTTCGATTTCACAGTTTTCTTTTCCCATCTGGTAGCCAATAAACATTTTAAGGTCTCAGATATTTTCGCAGGATCTTTAAAAGCTCCTACACCCAGAGTCCTAGAGTGACCTTGAATAAGGAGCTTCTCTGGGCCTCAGCATCCCTGTCCTGCCCTCCCGCCCCAGGAAGGACTTTTTAGAACCACACTTGATCAGGCCAAGGCCAAGGCCAGCAGGAGCTGCCAGCAATGCCCACGATGGGGAGAGGCTCAGAACCACTTGACAGAAACAAAAACCTCCCTCTCACCCAGCAAGAGCAAAGCAATAAAAAATGTTATTTTGCCAGTCGGTTGAACTTCATTTGTGTGGTTTGGAGTGTATTTTCTAGTTAATGAACCTGCCACATTTATGACCTCCCTTTTTCAGTTCAATAGAGAGAAATGGGGGAAAGAAAGGGGGAAACGCCGCAATATTTTCCCCGCGCAGTCGGCAGCTGACAGGGGCAGGTCTGGGCAGGGCGGGGCTGCACAGCTGTGGACCCAACAGCCTGGTCAAGGACAATCCCCGCCGGGAAAGCATTTCCACCTGCAGCGTAAGTGTTCCGGGCTTGTTTGGGAAGAAGACGGGTGCGTGCTCCCCTCCAGGTATCTTGACTGGGTAAAAGTGACTGGGCCTGCCTTTGTCTGCCAGGCAGGCTCTGAGGTTGACAATTGACCAGAGCCCTCTACCTCGATGAATAGGTCTGGGAGAAAAGGCCAGAGAGACAGGGACACACTCATGGGAAGAGGAGAGGAAGGGAAACCCCTGGCAGACATGCTCACCCATGAGGAAGCATAGCGGTTGGGTCCTGAATTTTCCATGGCAGGGGAGGGGGACCAGCGGTTCCAGGCAAACACACTCTCCCCTCTCCTTCCCCCAGCCCAGTACTGCTCCCTGGGCTATTTAAGAGGCTGGGTGGGCTGGGCATGGTGGCTCACACCTGTAATCCTAGCACCTTGGGAGGCCAAGGCTGGAGGATTGCTTTAGCCCAGGTGTTCCAGACCAACCTGGGCAACATAGTGAGACACCATCTTTACAAAATAAAAATGTTTTAATTAGCCAGGCATAGTGGGCCATGCCTGTGGTCCCAGAACTTTGGGAGGCAGAGGCGGGAGGATCACTTGAGCCCAAGAGGTCAAAGCTGCAATGATCTGTGTTTGTATCACTGTACTCCAGCCTGAGTGACAGAGTGAGACCCTGTCTCTAAATAAATAAATAAATAAATAAGAGGTGGAGCCACCTTCCAGGGAGGAACCCAGGGCCCCAACCTCTGGAGAGGAAGACCTCGGCTGGGCAGCCCACCATCACCCAAGCTAGAGGCAGTCCTACCCACACTGGCCACCGACAGTACAGGCAGCAACTGGGGTGAGTTTGCAGGGCCACCACAGGCATGGGCTTTGGCCAGGAAGCACCTGTCCAAGTTGGAGAAATCTCTTTTCCTCTCTGAGCTCCGCCTCCGTGCCTCCCACCTGGCTCTGGCCTTCACCACGGTCCTGGCTGAACTACACAGGAGTGGATTGTGTCCCTCCATTCATTCACACACACTTCACATCTGCTGTGTACAGACGCTGGGCTAGATGCTGGGTGGAAGGGAGCCAGCCGTGAACAAGGCAGACAACAGCCCCTGTGCCCTTGGAATTCACAACCCTCCTGGAGAAACAGACAAGTACAGCAGTCACAAGAGAAGGAGGCACGCTCTGACGGGGGACATTCAGAGTAGAGATGCCTCCCGGGATGGAGATGGAATATTTAGAGAAGACCTCCTGGGAGAGGAGCAGCTCAGCTGGGAAGGAAGGAGGGGATTCCCAGAGGGACCCTGGAGCCAGGATGGTCCATTCAGCTCATCTGAGCCCGGAGGCCTGCCTCCAGCAGTAGCACCAGCACCCACATGGTCACTGGTGTTGAGGAGGGGCGTCCATGGAGTGGGTCTAAGTCCCGATTTCAGGCTTCCAGAGCCTCAAATCTTTCACTTTCTAAAGCAGCATGAGAAACTGAAAAGAGCACAGCCTGTCCCTCCCAGGGGTTTTGCATTTTAAGAGGGATCAGAGTCTGGAGCAGGAAGACCGGTCCCCTGTGGCAGCTCCTGCCCCTCATTCTCCATCCCAGCCAGCCTCTGTCTCAGGCGCCCACTCCCTTCTCACCTCTAGTCTCCAGCCCCGGCCCCAGGTACCCATCTTATGGGGTGACCCGCACTGGGGCTCCGATTTCCCCGATTAGCCTGGGGCACACTGAGTCATAAACAACAACTCCCACCCTTGGCTGAGCCTGGCCCTGAGCTCGGTGTCCCCACAATGTAATGCGGGACGGAGGAACTCCAGGCCCTCCAGGGCCCCGCTCTCCCACGGGATGGTGGTGGGGAGGGGAATGGGGAAAGGAGAAATGATGGATTACTACATCCTCTGACCTGGTAAGATGTTTACATTTTAAGAAGGATGACTAGAGATAGTGCCTTAACCCTTAGGAGAAGAGTCAGAGGTGAAGTTAGGGAAACCGAGGCTCAGAGAGCTTGGGGAAGCAGCCACGGGTGGGCTGCAGAACTAGTAGGCATCCCTGCCCTGACCTACATCCAAATCTGCCGGGTTCAAGTTTGTGCAGCTAACCGCTAGACCAGCAGGCCACAAAAAACCGAAACGCCTACCTGCCAAGGTCAAGCAGCTCAGGAGGAGAGCAGAGTGTGAACCGCAGGCGCCACCAGGAGCTGGTACACACAGGTGCCATCCACAGAGACAACCGAAGTCCAGCTGCTGTTGACGGCTGCCCTGTAGAAATGCAGGTCTGTGTTATGAGACCAGCTGATTTTTCCAGAAAGTAGGAATTCAGATTTTTATATGAAATACTCTGGTTTATAAAAGCCATCTAATGAAAATACATTTAATTAGAAGCTGTGTAGGTCAAATAAGACATACCTACCCCTAGTCTGTATGAATTCATTCAATAAATATTTAATGAGCACCTACTATGTGACAGGTACGGTGACCAAATAGTCCCCATGTGCCCAAGACTGTCCCAGTTTTAAGACTGAAAATCTCAGCTGGGCATGGTGGCTCACACCTGTAATCCCAGCACTTTGGGAGGCCGAGGCAGGCAGATCACCTGAGGTCAGGAGTTCGAGATCAGCCTGGCCTCTACTAAAAATACAAAAATTAGCCAGGCACGGTGGCACGTGCCCATAGTCCCAGCTACTCAGGAGGCTGAGGCAGGAGAATCGCTTGAACTGGGAGGTGGAGGTTACAGTGAGTCAATAGGCACTGCACTCTGGCCTGGGTGACACAGCGAGACTCTCCAAAATAATAATAATAATAATTTTTTTAAAAAAGACTGAAAGTCCCACATCCTGGGAACCACCTCAGTTCCTCAGCAAGGTACTGTGCTGAGCTTTGGTGCTATGGCGGGGTAGGGGTGTAGAGAATAAGACAAATTCCCCACCCTCAAGGAGCTTACACAATGGTAAAACATGTCCAGGGTAAGGCACAGAAAATAATGCAGGGCAAATGATAGATTCAGCAGTGACTTGGGGAAGAGTGACCACTTTGGCCAGTGCAATCAAGGAGGACCACTCTGAGGAGGTGACATTTATTTAAGATGAATTCTGAATAAGAAGACAGTCAAGAAAATATCTGCAGTAACAAAGATACTTTGGCAAAAGTATGAAAAGATGTTTGCACAAGTTTATTCACGGCAGCTCTACCAGTAAAAGCAAGACTGGAAACAACGCAAATACCATTAATAGTGGAGTAGTTGAATAAGCGATAGCACAGCCTGACGAAGGAGCAGTGCTTCCCAACTGTAGACAGAAGGGAGGGAATCTGTGTAGACTGCTGTGCAGGGAGAGGGTCTCACTCTTGTCACCGAGGCTGGAATGCAATGGTGCAATCACAGCTCACTGTAACGTCTAACTCCTGGGCTCAAGTGATCCTCCAGCCTCAGCCTCCCAAGTAGCTGGGACTACGGGCATGCAAACTCACGTCTGGCTATTTTTTTCTTGGAGTTTCACTCTTCTTGCCCAGGGTGGAGTGCAATGGAGCGATCTCGGCACACTGCAACCTCCGCCTCCCAAGTTCAAGTAATTCTCCTGCCTCAGCCTCTCAAATAGCTGGGATTACAGGCGTGTGCCACCACGCCTGGCTAATTTTTGTATTTTTAGTAGATGCCCTTATAGTTAAATCATCTATGCTATGCCCATCAGTGGCTGGCTAAACTCATAAAAAGAGAAAGCATGTTATCATGAGCCTCCCAAAGAAAGCACACTGCATAACCTTTGATGTATTCTTGCTAAATATCCCACCTGACTGTGATCATGTTGGCCAGGCTGGTCTTGAACTCCTGAGCTCAGGTGATCCACTTGCCTTGGCCTCCCAAAGTGCTGGGATTACAGGTGTGAGCCACTGCCCGGACAGAATTTTTTCATTTTCTGTAGAAACAGTGTCTCACTGTGTTGCCCAGGCTGGTCTCAAACTCCTGGACTCAAGTGATCCTCCCATCAGCCTCCCAAAGTGCTGGGATTACAGGTGTGAGCCGCCATGCCCAGCTGTGCTTATATTTTTAAACAATAAGTGTAGGAAGGCTACAATTCAAGTCTTTGATCACATCAGGCCTGCTAACATTCCCTTGGTCCAAACAAGCCCAATGTCGGTGGACAGGGATGTACTTTATGCTCACCCAGTAGCCCCAATCTGCCTGGACATTTACACAGATCAATGAAGAGTTGGTTCGGTCTACCACAAAGAAGTAGTGCTGGGTTAGGACAGGGTTTCTCGACCTCGGAGATAGTGACATCTGGGGCGGGTAACTGCTGCGTGGGACTAATCTGTGTACCATAGGGTGTTTGGGAGCACTCCTGGCCTCCTCCCACCAAATGGCAGTAGCGTCTCCCCAGTCCAAAAATGTTACCAGTCATGGTCAAATCTCCCCTGGGGACAAAACCACTCCCACTGGACCACTGGATCCAATACCACCATTATACATGCCCTTAGGAGTTAAAGCACTTATGCGATGCTCGTCAGTGGCTGACTAAACTCACAGAAAGAGAAACCACGTAATTCTGAGCGTCCCACAGGAAGCACACTGCATTACTTTTGACGCATTCTTGCTAAATATCTCACCTGACTGTGATCAAGTCTCTAGATCTAACTGCCATTTTGCAGGAACAAGGGACAGGAGAACATATTACATGACACATTGAAGATACAATCAGCAAAATCCAGACAGCAGGAACTCTAAAGTATATGCAATTCAGTTTCTTCACCACGTCAATTGCAAGGACAGAGAGAGAGAGAGAGACGGAGAGACAGAGAGAGAGAGAGAGAGAGAGAAATATGACAGGTTAACTTACAGAACAAGCAAGGCAGAGTGTAAAATAAAAGAACACTTACCTTCATTAAGAAGCCACCTAATTCTGGAGACGGGCGGGAACCCACAGTGTTCCAAGTAAAAGTTCCATAAAAATAAATTGAAACCTTTCACTTAAAAATATATGGGCCAATGGGGAAAATTTGAACACTGACTATATGCTGGATGATATTAACAGAATAAAGTTTATTGTTTAGGTTTGAAAAGAGCATTGCGGTTATGTGTTGAGGAAGAGTTTTTATATTTTTAGAGATAATGCTAAAATATCAACAGAATAAATGCCAAAATGTCTGGTTTTTGCTTCACAACGATACACTGGGGAAAGGGCTTCAGTATTCGATTTGGCTTTCAGTATTGTCTCTGAAAGTTTTCCGTAATAAAATGTGAAAACAAACAAAATAGGATAGGAGTGAGTAAGTCCAGATAGAGACTTCAGAGGCCACTGGCCAAGGTCCTGAAGCTGCTCTAAGTCTGACCAGCTCAAGGGTAAGCCAGGCCAGAGCAGCTGAAACTCATGGGATGGCCAGGAGAAAAGCAGGCGGAGCTCAGACACAGGAGGGGCCTGCCTTGCAGAGCCTTGGGGCCAGCGGAGGAGTGTGGGGTTTGCTCTCACTGCCAGAGGAGCCATTACAGAGTTGTGGGAAGGGACGTGGTAAGACCTGATCCTGCCTTTAAAAGAGCCTTTTGGGCGGGGCACAGTGGCTCGTGCCTATAATCCCAGCACTTTAGGAGGTTGAGGTGAGAGGGTCGTTTGAGCCCAGGAATTTGAGACCAGCCTGGGCAACATAACAAGACCCCATCTCTATAAAAATTTTAAAAATTGGCCAGGTATGGTGAGCACGCCTGTGGTCCCAGCTATGCAGAAGATGACTTGAGCCCAGGAGTCCAAGGCTGCAGTGAGCTACGATTGTGCCACTGCACTCCAGCCTAGGTGACAGGGCAAGCCCTTGTCTCAAAACGAAACAAAATAGAACCTTTTGATTAACAGCCTGTGGTATGTCCACACAATGAAACAGCACTCAGTCATCAAAAGGAATGAAGTTCTGATGCACATTGCAACATGGGCGAACCCTGGAAGCACCATGATAGGAGAAAGCAGCCAGTCACTCAAGGCCACATCATGTGTGACTCCACTTAAATGAAATACCCAGAATTGGCAAATCCATGGGGAGAGCAGCTCAGTGGCTGCCACGGGCTGGGAGAGGGGAGAATGGGACCAAGTGCTGATAGTACAGGGCTTCTTTCTGGGGGATGGAAATGTTCTGGAATTAGATAGCAGTGATGGTTGTACAACATAGTGACTGTACTAAAACTGGCTGAAGTGTTCCCTTTAAAATAGTGAATTTTAGGCTGGGCACAGTGGCTCAAGTCTGTAATCCCAGTCCTTGTGGGATCCACCCAGCCAAGGTGGGTGGATCACCTGAGATCAGGAGTTCGAGACCAGTCTGATCAACATGGCGAAACCCCACCTCTACTAAAAATACAAAAATTTGCCTGGTGTAGTGGCGTGCACCTGTCGTCCCAGCTACTTGGGAGGCTGAGACAGGAGAACTGCTTGAACCCATGGCGGGCTGGAGGTTGCAGTGAGCCAAGATCTTGCTACTGCACTCCAGCCTGGGCGACAGAGCGAGACTCCATCTCCGCAAAAGAATAAAATAAATAAACAAGGTGAATTGTATGTTATAGGAATTATGTTTCAATAAAAACAGGTTTTTTTTGGCCAGACGCGCTGGCTTACGATTGTAATTCCGGTACCTTGGAAGGCTGAGGGGGGTAGATCACTTGAGGTCAGGAGTTTGATACCAGCCTGGCCAACCTGATGAAACCCCATCTCTACTAAAAATACAAAAATCAGCCTCATGTGGTGGTGTGCACCTAGCTACTTGGGAGACTGAGGCAGAAGAATCACTTGAGCCTGGGTGGCAGAGGTTGCAGTGAGCTGAGATCATGCCACTGCACTCCAATCTGGGTAAAAGAGTAAGACTCTGTCTCAAAAAAAAAATTTATTTAGTGGATGTGAGGAAAGGATTTTGGCTGCCCTGTGTAGAGTCAGCCACCAGCCAGGAACCTGGAATCATGAAGCACACAGGAAGTGCTGCAGATGCCCATGCGAAAGACTGGGCAGCGGTGATGGGAGAGCCCAGTCAGCTCTCCTACGGGGCTGCATGGGGAGGAGGGAAAGAAGGAACAGGGAGGACCCCAGGCCTGAGCGTGTGGGTGGAAGGTGCCACTACTGGTCAAGAGGGAGCAGACTGGGCTTGGGCCAGAACAGCTTCTGTTTCATGTTCGTTAGATTCCAGGTGCTGGGGTGGTCATCAGGGTGCTTCTCCTCCAGGCACTGGTAAGCTAGCGGGACGTGTGAGCGGGGTAGGGAGGCGCTCGATTGCTGGTGCCAGAGGTGCTGGGACTCCCTGCACCAGGGTGGCCAACAACATTCAAGGTAGTGGCTGCCCCACCACCCAAGATCTGAGCCCTGGAGGGAAAAGACACAAGCAAAGCCCCCCGTGGCCCAGGATGGCTGTCAGGGGGTGAGGAACACGCCTTTCTTGCTGTGAGCCCCTGCAATTTCAAGGTGGTTGTGGTTGTTGTCACAGCCTGGCCTGCCCCACCCTGATTCATAGGAAGCCTCTGAGACACTCCACCAGCTTCCCCGACAGCTTCCCTCGCCCCGGGGCCAAGGCAGTGTCGGCGCAGAGCTGAGGCAGGGGAGCGATGTTCTCGGAGCCACCGTCCATGTGTTCAGCCTGGATCCTCTGTGCCTGAGCAACTCAGGGCTGGGTACATAGGAGAGACCCAAAAAATGTGGCCTGTAGTCAAGTGGGGGCTACCAGAGCAGACTCAAGGCAAGGGGTTTGAAATCAGGTGGAAAAATTAAAACAATTTGAGGAAAAGCAAATATCAAGGCTTAATCAAGGGCTAAACTGAATATAATCAACAACCACAGAGGTTGACATTGGCTCTAGAAGGTCCCCGTCATGATGCACTTCTTACTAAGAGGGACAGTGTGCAGGCAATAGATTAGCTGCCCCCCAACAACTCTGAGGGATGGGAACCCTCAAGAACTTGGGGTGATGGGCACCACTGTGAGGCACCCCATGCCACCAGAGACCAAACCTAAGACCTCCAGCCCAAAGGGGAGCTGCACTCTTGGCACCAGCCCCTCCACACTCCTGCTCCTTCCCTCTCACTCCCACCCTCCCCGCTACAGCTGTTTGAAGTCAGTCACACACAAACAAAGGCCACTTTGAGAGTCACACTGTCGGTGACTTATACCCTCTCATGACCCACCCTTGAGGCTCTGCTTTTGGGAAATCAGCCAGGCCCCTGACCCAGCAGCTCTGAAGACCAGGGAGGGAGGAGGCACGTGGCGGGTCATCAGGCATTTAACACCAGCGCTTGGCACTAGCATGGCCTGGGAGGCTCCGCCCTCCTGAGGAACAGAAGAGACCCAATCCCTGCCCCGGCCTCTGAACCTCCACTGAAAATTGTTGCCAAAGGAAAATCTTAACCCACCACTTCCTAGCTGCAAGATTCTGGGCAAATTCATCTTTCTGAACCTCAGTGTTTCTATCTAAAAAATGGGGATTAAAAATATATATGTAAGCACCTAAAGAGGAGAATCCATGTGAAGTGTTTGGAATACTCCCCGGCTCGTCAGGAGTCTTCATTACATGTTGTTGTCCCTGCTGTTGTTATTATAATTAGTATTAATGTCCAGGAAAAGCCGGCCTCTCCTCTTGCCAGACTCTGCCTGGATACCTTCCTAGTAGCTCCTGACCACAGCAAGCTGACTGTTTTGAATCAGACAGAGACAAGTTCAATCCCAGTGCCACTATTACTAATTGAATGACCTTGAATGACCTCGGGGAAGTGGCTAAATTCTCCATGCCGGCCGGGCACAGTGGCTCATGCCTGTAATCCCCGCACTTTGAGAGGCTGAGGTGGGTGGATCACAAGGTCAGGAGTTTGAGACCAGCCTGGACAACATGGTGAAACCCCATCTCTACTAAAAATACAAAAAATTAGCTGGGCATGTATAATCCCACTACTCAGGGTGGAGGACGCCTGTAATCCCACTACTCAGGGTGGAGGGCGCCTGTAATCCCACTACTCAGGGTGGAGGACGCCTGTAATCCCACTACTCAGGGTGGAGGACGCCTGTAATCCCACTACTCAGGGTGGAGGGCGCCTGTAATCCCACTACTCGGGAGGCTGAGGCAAGAGAATCCCTTGAACCTGGGAGGCGGAGGTTGCAGTGAGCCTAGATGGCACACCACTGCACTCCAGCCCAGATGAAAGTGGGAGACTTCAACTCAAAAAAAAAAAAAAAAATTCTCCATGCTTCAGTTCCCCACTTAGGAAATCAGCATAGTAACAGGACCTACTGAAAAATAAAAAAATTAACCAGCCATGGAGGCACACACCTGTAGTCCCAGCTACTCAGGAAGCTGAGGCAGGAAATCTGGAACCCAGTAGGCAGAGGTTGCAGTGAGCCGAGATTGCACCACCGAACTCCAGCTTGGGCGACAGAGCAAGACTCCGTCTCAAAAAAAAGAAACAAAACAAACAAACAAAAACAGTACCTATCTTCCGGAATTACCTGGCTCAAAGGAAGTGTTGCCTATTGATTAAATTAATAGAGGAATGAAAGCTGGTGTGCCATTCAGGGGCTTATGGTCACAAGCCACAAAAGCCCAACCAAGTTAGTTCAAGGGGAAGGGCATCTAGCAGCTCTGGTAATGGAAAAGGCCAGGCATGACAGCATCGGCTTCAGACACAGCTTATCCAGCGAATAAAGCGCATCCTTTAACCTCTTAGTGCTCTCTCTCTGCCTCTGTCTCTTCTGTGCACAGCTTCTTCCGTGTGGCAGGGGCAAGGTGAAGCCACAGACAGCACCAGCTCACAACATCCCAGCTAATGGCTTCACAGGAACGAGAGAAGCAAAATCCCAGGGAAGTCTGATTGGCCCAGCCTGGATCTCATGGCTGTATAAGAAGGGAGGGGTGCAGGGGTGCAGCAGTCCCCACAACCAAATGGAGTGGATGGGGGAATGTCTCTCCGGAAGAGGGGGTCCTGTTACCAGAAGGGGAAGAAATGAGCCTGCGCAGATACAAACGGTATGGCTGTGTCAGGGGTTCCCAGCAGAGTGCCTGAGCAGCTAGCCAGGGCAGGGCCACAGCCTGTGAGCACAGAGGAGAGGGAAGAAGAGAGGGGAAGGAAGTAGAGGGCTAATAAGGGAAAGGGATGGGACCGGGACCGCCAGGGCGAAACCTCTGAGCTCAGCATCTATAAGGGCCCCCAAAACACACACATCCACTGTGTAACAACCACCCTGTCTGTGTGAGGCAAACCCCACAATAGCCCCAAACCCTCCTGCCAAGAGGTAACCCATGCCCCTTGCCACAGTGATCGGTTTAAATAAACCAGGTCTGAGCTTATCATTTTGTAAGCTTATCAGCTTACCATTCCTCTGGCCATAGGTATTGGCTCTGAGGTAGGGGGCCAGTCAGCACTCCTTTGGAAGAGGACTTTTGTGGGGATTCTGGGACACAGACGGCTCCCTCCTTTTGGGCTAGGAGGTGTGTCTGGAACTATACAGCCCTTTTGCCACCATGAGGGAAGCCCTCCTCTAATCAAAACTAACATCAGGAATAGAAAAGACTGGAGAGACGGGAAAATAATCGGGCCTTGTTGATACCATTGAGCTACTGAGTGAAATAACGCTGAAGGATGCCTCAGGCCTGCAATCCTGGTGACATGCTTATAAACCCTGGTGTGGTTTAAGTCACTTTGAGCTGAGTTTTTCTGTTATGTTTCCGCAGGGGTGACGGAAAAGCTGAGAGAACTGGATAACAGTTGCCGTCCTCTCTCTGAGCGCATCTGTTCTGCCTCAAGCCAAAGGGAGCCAGTGGCTAAAGGGCATCTGTATTGGTCAGGCCCTACAGAGAAACAAACCCATAGATTGTGTATGCAGGTACAGGTAAGTAAGGAGACAGGGGAGAGAAAGATTTGAGAAATTGGCTCACGTGATTACAGAGGCAGGCAAGTCCAAAATTTGCAGGGTGGGTGATGTGGTTTGGTTGTGTCCCCACCCAAATCTCATCTTGAATTGTAGCTCCTGTTATCCCCACGTGTCACTGGGGGTACCCCATGGAAGGTACTTGTATCATGGGGGTACGTCTTTCTGCACTGCTCTTGTGATAGTGAATAAGTCTCAGGAAATCCAATGGTTTTATAAAACAGAGTTCTGCTGCACAAGCTCCCTCTTGCCTGCTGCCATGGAAGACGTGCCTTTGCTCCTTTGCCTTCCACCATGATTGTGAGGCCTCCCCGGCCTCGTGGAACTGTGAGTCCATTAAAACTCTTTTTCTTTATAAATTACCCAGTCTCAGGTATTTTTTTTTAAATATTTTTTGTAAAAGGGTATGTTTTTATTAGTAGTGTGAGGAGACTAATACAGTGGCCAGCAGGTTGGAGACCCAGAGTAGAGCTGATGCTGTGGTTTGAGTCCCAAGGCTTCTGCTTCAGAATTACCCCTTGCTCAGGAGAGGTCAGTTTTTGGTTCCATTCAGGCATTCAACTGATTGGGTGAGGCTCGCCTGTGCTAACCTACCCTGTGTTAGCCTGACAGACTCCATCTTGCTGAGAGCCAGACAGACTCTATCTTAACCTCTGCCTCACCCCTCCCGCCATTTCTCCCTTGAGTACATACCTGGGTCATGCTCCTGTGCTGGGTCACGCTGTGCTTAGAACTATAGAGGCATATAACCATTGTAACCATATCCTGCTTGGCAAGCCCACTTGCTATTGTGAATACCCCCTTGATCGATTGCATGTCAAGTACCGAATACCCCCCTTGATAACCAGCAATCATGGGAACTGCTGGTATACTCTCCTTGTAATCAACATGTGTATACTCTCCTGGGAGCCTCTTGCCTTCCAGTTACCAGCCTCTTTATCTAACTTGCTTGTTCTGCTTCTGTAAATTCTGCTTCAGCTAGGCTCCCCCTCCACTTTCTTAAGCAAGGTATAAAAAGGAATCAAGCCCCTTCCTTGAGGCTGAGAGATTTTGAGCACGAGCTGACTCTCGGTCGCCGGCAATAAAGGACTCTCTGTTGGAACTCAGAGTGTGCTGCTTTCCCTCTAACTTGCTCAGGTAAAACACACCCACAGGATGGAGGGCCATCTGCTTTCCTCAAAGCCCACTGATCTGAATGTTAAGCTCATCCGAAAACTCCCTCACAAAAATATCCAGAATAAGGTTTGGCCACTCTCTGGGCGCCATGGCCCAGTCAGGGTGATGCATGAAATCAACCATCACTAGGTCCCCAGATGCATCTTCTTCAACCCCCTCATGCAGCAGTGAAGCAGCAGAGGTCCAGAGAGGCCCAGGGGTCTGTCCAGGGTCACAGGGCAATGTAGCAGCAGAGCCTCACTGCCTCCATCCTGACTCCCAGGCCAGTGGTCTCTGGACAGTTCCCTTGCTCCTGCATGGCTCATGGAAACCCAAGGACCAGAGGAGACAGACCAGAACAGGAGCCACTATCGACAAGCCCAAGTCATTGGCCTGAGAGAACAAATTCAGGCTGGCATGCAATTTGCATATCATTTCCATGTTGTTCCCTAAAGTTCAAAATATACAGAGATTCCCCAGTTTTGCTTCTTTTCTTATGGCCTCCTGGTTTCAGCTGCATCTGTTTGGAAGGATCCAGAGAACACTGGTTCTCTGGGTGGGTCCCTTGTCCTCTCCTGATGCTGGCCCTGAGGCTACAAGGGCTACCAGGCCAGGAAGCCCTTTCTTCCACCTGATGATCCGGGTCCTCCATGGTGTCAACGCACCACTGCCCACATGGGCGTCGCTTTCAGGTGGTGCATGCGTGGACATTTTTTATTTTAATAGTCATGGATTCATTTTTATGTTGCTCTGAATTTATGGCTGGGGACGCTGGTTTCCCATTTATGGGGTGATATAAAGTTTCCCTTTAAATGAAATTTCAGTTTTTTAAAAGTGAGTTCATGAGAAAAAAGACAGTAAGTAAATAATAGAACAGGCAGTAGATAGGTTGATATGGCCAAAACAGAGATGAAATGACTGAGGGATGCCAGACTGATGGAAACATCTCCTGCCGCCATGTCAACCCAATTCCACTTGACCTGTCATCAGTGGAAGGGATCTTAAGTGTTGGGAAGAAATGCCTCACTAGCTTTGAGACAACTGACAGGCACCATGGTGTGCCCAGACACCTTGCCCCAGAATCCTGTAGTCTCAGGAAAAGGGTCCGGCACCTGTTCTTGGGACCCAGGGTCTACCAATAGAGCATCTCACTAGGACCCTCTTCCTCCCAAGCCTCCCAGAAGAGGAATTGTGTTCCCCCACCTAGACCACCCACCAACATGGAAACAAGCCATTTCTCCACACATAAAAGCCTGCAAGGTAATTAATATCCCCACCATTAACTCGACTATAATACTCTCACCGTTAATAAGCTAGCTAAGAGCTCCGCTTGAAATTAATAACTTGCAAATGACCCAAGAGCCTTGGTTTCATACCTTCTTTTTTTAAACAACAACAAAAAAAAAAAACGCAGAATTGAAATAGAAAAGCAATTTTCATTTATGAGCCAGTATCATTATTCATAACTGGAGAATTGTAAGGAGTAAAAGTCTCTTCCACTTAATTAGAATCTTGAACATCACAGGAAAAGAGGGGAGACCATATCTAGCACTGGGGATAAGAAGGCAAGAAGCACAAATCAAAGGAAAAACATCCCCCCGTGTAGCTGCAGGTCCACACGGCCACGTGAGGAGCAGGACCCGGCAGCTGTGCATAGAATCTGGGGTTCACAATCATGTTGGGGCTGAGGCTGGCAGGGGAGAAATATGCAGCCACCAACGTGTCATATCCGTGTCCTCAAGACAGAAGCGATAACGTCTAATCTTAAACTACAAGGGAAGCCGGAAGGGAGAGAGCAGAGACAGTGAATGGCGAAGCAGAGGCGAGATTAGAGGCTCAGGGAGGAAGAGAGAGGAGGGGATGAAGAGGAAAGAACAGAGTGCTTTCTCCCACGCGGACAGCCCAGCCCTGTGGCCCAGCCTGGCCCCACCCTCCTCTAACCGCCAGACACTTGGCATATGGTATCTCATTTTTAGCCTCACAGTAATAACCTGCAAGCCTCACAAAATAATCCATATTTCAGCCAGGCACAGTGGCTCACACCTGTCATCTCAGCACTTTGGGAGGCCAAGGCCAAGGGATCTC
Source organism: Alouatta palliata (assembly GCA_004027835.1). Lineage (NCBI taxonomy): Eukaryota > Metazoa > Chordata > Mammalia > Primates > Atelidae > Alouatta > Alouatta palliata. Next base: position 116,080 of record PVKV010001823.1, on the reverse strand, counting down.
TTAAGCCCAGGAGATCGAGACCAGCCTGGGCAACATGGAGAAACCCCCCACTCTGCTAAAAACACAAAAATTAGTCAGGTGTGGTGGTACATGACTAATTTATAGTCCCAGCTACTCGGGAGGCTGAGGTGGGAGGATTGCTTGAACCCTGGAGGCAGAGGTTGCAGTGAACCAACATCATGCCACTGCACTCCAGCCTGGGCAACACAGTGAGACCCCCATCTCAAAATAACAATAATCACCATCATCATTATCCATATTTTAGTACAGGTGAGAAGATGAGGCTCAGAGAGGTTAATGAACTTGCCCAGGGTTGCCCAGCCAGTGAGTGATAGAGTTGGGAAGCAAACTCAAGTTTCTTTGACAGCGTTCCAGGCGAAGCCACCTCCGCCCCCAGCCCCTTTTGTTTGCACAGCAGATTCTGCTGTCGTCATTTTCCCCACTGCCCTCTCCTCCCTCAGCATCCTGGTGAAGTAGACATCACCATCACACACCACAGATTTGGAAGGTGAGGCTCAGACTAGCCAAAGGCAAGTCCTGGCCAAGGCCAAGGGCTAGAACTCAAACCCAGGCCTTGAGACCAAAGGTCAGAGCTTGCCTCGTTCCAGGACACAAACATCAGGAAAGCTGATGGTTCACCCAAATACACCAAATTCTTCTGACCCCCAGGAGGAGGTGTCCAGGTCTGGGGACTTTCAGGTTGCCTGCTCCAGTGGCTCCCCGCCAGGCCCCAAGGATCCCCTGTCTGTCACCCACATCACTGCCCCACAGCTGCCTGCAGTGTCCAGAACCCACCTCCACCTGGCCCTTGGAAAGTGTGTCAGTAACACCACTGACATACCTAACCTAGTTCAACTCTGTAAATAATAACACGAACAATAGCTGTACTTTTTAGAGTGCTTCCCATGGTCGGGGCCCCAAGCCTTCACCTGGCGTAACCCAGCAGACTCACTAGAATGAAGTAGATGCTATTCTCCTCCTTTCAGAAGAGAGGAAACTGAGGCACAGGGAGGTCAGGCAACAAAGTCACATGGCCAGTTAGCAGCTCAGCCTCCCCGGCCTGCCCATAACCGCAAGCATGCACGGACCTGACACTAATATTAACAGCAACAACAATGGCTAAGTGGCTACTGAGGACCCACTGAGGGAGGTGCTGTTAGCATCCCCCACTTTATAGGAGAGGAAACGGGCGCAGAGGGGAGTGGCTTGCCCAGGCTCACTCTGTTGAAGGCAGAGCTGGGATTTAATCCAGAAAGGGCAGCCCAGGACGATGCCTTGAGCCGCCTCTGCTCAGGCAGTGGCAGGGGGCCCCAGAGCATCCTGTGAGAGCTGTCCAGCAGAAGCGTTTCTGCCCCATTCTCCCCTTCCTTCCTGAGCTCTTGGTTTCCTACCCATCCTGCAGATTAGCTGGGGACCTGCCATCTGGCACCCGCAGGTTGACCCCTCCTCCACCAGAGCTGCCTTCTCCTCTGCCCTCACAGTGCCCCGCTGTGTGGCCCTCTCCCTGGTTTGAGCCTTCTTCCTGGGTTCAAAGAGCACTTCATTGATTGTCAGGCACAGTGGCTCATGCCTGTAATCCCAGCACTTTGAGAGACCGAGGCTGGTGGATCACTTGAGCCCAGGAGTTCGAGACCAGCCTGGGCAACATGGTGAAACCCCGTCTCTACTAAAAATACAAAAATTAGTCAGGCGTGGTGGTGCATGACTAATTTATAATCTCAGCTACTTGGGAGGCTGAGGTGGGAGGATTGCTTGAACCTGGGAGGCAGAGTTTGCAGTGAGCCAAGATCACGCCACTGCACTCCAGCCTGGGTAACACAGCAAGACCCGCATCTCAAAATAATAATAACAACAAAAACAACAATAAAAAAAAAAACAGAAAAAAAACTAACTTCTACTTATATCTCATGGGTGAGAAAAAAAAAAGAAAAAAATCATCATCATCCATATTTTAGCACAGGTGAGAAAATGAGGCTCAAAGAGGTCGATGAACTTGCCTGGGGTTGCCCAGCCAGTGAGTGACAGAGCTGGGAAGCAAACTCAAGTTTCTTTGACAGCGTGCCAGGCGGAGCCACCTCGGCTCTCAGCCCCGAGAGCCCTGGTTTTTTCCCACCTAGACCACCTACCAACATGGAAACAAGCCATGTTGAGGGACCAGATTTCTTAGGCGGTGGTTTCCAAGCACCAGGTTGTGAACCAGCTTGGTAGTTCACAATGGAATCACTCCTCAAAAATAATAGCTTCCTGGGTTCCTCTCCCAAGAGAGTGTGATCCAGCAGGTCCAGGGGAGGGCCCAGGAATCTGTATTTTAACAGCCCTGTCCCCGCCCACATCATTCTGGCAAGAAGGCTTGGGAACCTCTCTTTGCTCAGAGCACTTCACTCACAGAGGCTAGCCCACCCATTGTCCAGATGGGAACACTGAGGCTTAGGGGTTCTGTTCTGGGTCACAGAGTGACTCAGTGACAGTGCAATGACCCAAACCCCAGTGTCCCGACTCCTAGACCAGGAAGCTTGCCCTCCTGTTAAGAGGTTTTGGGAAGACGGCAAGAAAGTCCTTCCAGCTCAGGGCAGGAAGTCGTGCCTGGCACAGAGCAAGACCTTTGTGGAAAATTGGTGGATGGGAATAAAGAACATTGAATTGGGGGCAGATACTGCCTGTTTCTGCCTGTCTCTCCCCCACTCCATGAGGTCCTGGAGGGGCGTAGTCGCAATGCTGTACACAACATAGTCATAGGAACACACACACTCGTGCACACACACACACTCATGCACACACAGGAACATATACATTCATGCACACACACTCATGCACACACACATTCATGCATACACATGCATACACACTCATGCACACAGACACATGCACACACACACACACTCACGCATACACAGACACATGCATGCACACACTCATGCAGACACATTCATGCACATGCTCATGCATACAGACACATGCACACACATGCATACACACATTCATGCACACACACTCATGCACACACACATGCACACACACATGCATAGACACACACATTCATGCAGACACACACATCCATGCACACAGACATACACTCATGCACACACATGCACACATTCATGCACCCACATGCACACACACTCATGCACACACAGACATACACACATTCATGCACACACAGATGCACACACATTCATGCACACACAGACACACACTCATGCACACACACACACACATGCACACAGACACACACACAGTGCATGGGTGTGAGATCAGGCCAGACTGCCCAGAATTCTAATCCCTCTGATCACACTGATTGGCCCAAGAATGAACACCATGAGCCAGGCATGGTGGCTCATGCCTGTAATCCCAGAACTTTGGTAGGCCAAGACAGGTGGATCACCTGAGGTCGGGAGTTCGAGATCACCCTGGCTAACATGGTGAAACCCCATCTCTACTAAAAATTAAAAAATTAGGCGTAGCAGCATGCGCCTGTAATCCCAGCTACTCAGGAGGCTGAGACAGGAGCATTGCTTGAACCCAGGAGGCGGAGGTTGCAGTGAGCCAAGATCGCACCACTGCACTTCAGCCTGGGCAATAGAGCAAAACTCTGTCTCAAAAAAAGAAAAAAAAATGAACACCTGACCTAAGAGGATCAATCAGAGATTTGACATCTGAACTCAGCAAGGAAGAAACCTCTTCCTTTCGGGTAATGAGTTACAGAGGTGAGGTTTGGGGCTACCATTGGCCTTCTTCCCTAACACATGGAGGAAGGCTTTGTGAGAACACCTGAACACCCAGTTACATGAGCCCATAAATTCACTTTTTGACTTAAGCTTGTTTAAGGTGGAGTTTTCATCACTTGCAACCAAAAGAGTGCTTACTAGAGGTCCTGGGACAGACCTGTTTGGGGGCAGAAAGTGGGAGGCAGAACATTTGTTTCATTGCCCTCAGCCCCTGTGACTGTCTAAGGAGACGCTTGTCCATCAGGAAGGCATGGGATCTCGGGAGAAGCAACCTGAAGATCACAGGGACCTGTCCTGGACCGAGAGTGAAAACACCTGGGCTCTTCCACTCCCAAACTTCGTGACCTTGGACCAGTCAACCAACCCCTCTGTATTAACTATGCCTTTTATTTTCTGTGTTCTGATACTTTGACATCTGGGGCTTTGTGACCCTGGACAGTTAGAGCTGGCAAATTCTTAGAGATAATGACCAACTTGCCCAGGAGCCCATTTGCTTTGAAAATGCAAACCAACCAATCCAGAGTCCTTACCCGCAACTAGTGCCTTTATTGGCTCTCACACTTGGGACCACTAACCACTTGCCGTGATCACTCCAGGGTCACCTGCCAGACAACTAGATGCAGCCCTTGCAGCCCAGAAGCCACTGAAATTATTCACACTAGCCAACCCCAAGCTGGCTTGCTCTGCCTCATTCATTCCTTCCCAAGGAAACCACAATAAACGCTCTTGCCCGCAATTTCCCCCTCCCTCTACCTCCTGACTCTCCCTTTGTGCCCCCTCTATGGCTGGGTAAGCCCCTTCCCCCTGGGATCTGTGAGTGTAACAAGCTGTCTTTTCAACGGCAATTGTCTCCTAATCTGTTGACCTCACTGTATCTAGAATAAGACGTGATTGTGTAAAAAGCCTTGAAATTACAGAGGGCTCTGCAGGTGAGAGAGGCTGCATTCGACCCAAAGACAGTCCTTCAAGAACACTACCGTTAGATTGCCTTTGGAGCAGGTAGGGCTGGGATTATCTTGCTACTCTTCAGATCGGTAAACCAAGGCACAGCAAGGTAAATGCCTTGCCCTAGCACATGCAGCCGGTTTTCCAACGATCCAGAGCTGGAAGTCAAGAGCAGGACAAGGTGTCATCCCGGCCAGCTGGAGTTAACCAAGGAGTGTGTCTTGGAGGAGGTGGACAGGCACACGCCACACACATGCACACCAGGTATGCACATGCACTCAGGCACACTGTCTCTTCCTGCCAGCCCTGGCTGAATTAAGAATGCATGTGGTGTAGCAGGCTGGCTAGACAATTTTCCTGTCACTCTCGCTCCTAATTCTCCCTCCTCGTCCTTGGACACAACTGGGAATCTGTTTTAGGCTCACAATTGGACCCCTTCAACTGGCGTTGTTTCCACACCTCACCATGTGACTCCGCCTCTTCCAAGCTCTTCAGTGGCCACTCTCTCAGCCCAGTGAAGCCCGACAAATCCTTCCTGCAAACATGCATGTCTCAGAATAACCTATCAACATAAAATAGAACCCCCTATGAAGTGAGTCCAGGTGACTCAAAGCGTTCTGTTGGCAGCAGCGTTTCCGGCATCTGCTTTCTCTCTGCATCACAAACGTTTCTCATCTCCTGGAGCCGTTCAATCCAAGCCCACAGGCAGCCCGGGACACCGATGGCCATGAACACCCCAAACAACTGCACTGCAATGATTAGACGCTCCCCGTCTTCCTGCCAGGAGTGTGTTGGGAACCGAGGAAGGAAGATATCTGGGCTTTTATGCAGATAATGATAACAATCGTAGTCACTGTCAGTACAAAGTCATTGCCACTGACTATATGCCAGGCATTGTTCTATTAATAGGCACTTTGCATTTCTTAGCTCATTTAGTCCTTACACCAAATCAGTTAGGAAATTATTCATACTGTGCCCATTTCACAGACGGGGAGACTTGCAAAGACTGAGCCCATCTGACAACCCATGATGGCAACCCTCACATGGTAACAATCACCGGAGCAGCGAAACGGCTGCCCCTTTAGGTGGAATGTGCTGTTCCAACTTGCCACAGTCCCCACACTCCCTGTCAGATTACACCCTGTCTGCCTCACTCATTGAAGTCACTTGCTCGCTCCTCTGCGTGTCTGAGTTGTCAACCCCTACACCACGCTGCCTCCTCCCTCGGGCTGCCTTCATGCTCATCTGCTTCTTCAGGAATCAAGATTTGGGGCCTGCAGATCTGCAGAAAGCTCAACCCTTCCCTTTCCTACAGACTGACTCCTCAGGAAGCCTTCTCTGCTTAGTCAACAGCGCTGTAAATGTCTAAGCTGAAAGGATTCTTGGAGTTCATCCGGTTATAACCCATCAGTTACAGATGAGGAGACTGAGGCCCAGAGAGCTAGGAATGCTGCTCTCTGCTTGGCCTCATCAAGCCCTGTCTGCCAACATGGTCAGCATGCCCCTTCCTACCTGTAGGGGAGGTAGGGCTGGGGTTGTTCTCGTGCCCATTTTATGGATGAAGGAACTGAGGCAAGATGCTGGGTCTCTTCGCAAGGGCTCCCTGACCATGGGCCAAGGCCCTTTGCCCCTCCCGGTATTCCTGATGTTACAGCAGTCCCCAAGCACTAGGACCAGGTCTGGGCCCCTCACCTTCGCCTGGGCACAGGGAGCCCTAGTTTGGTGCTGCGCCTGAGCCTTCTTGCCGGGTATTCCGGCCCTTCATTCCTCCTCCTCCATTTCACATCTGGCCCAGCTACACTGTCCTTCCAGGTCTAGGTGGGGCCTGGATTCTGCTCATTTCCCAGTCAAAGAAGGAACATCGCAGAGAGGCTCATCGAGACCCAAGGTCACACAGGGACTCCTGGCAAAGCTGGGAGCAGCACCTGACCCCAACCCCTGTCTTACCATATGTTTCTCTTCACTCTGTGACCATTCCCTCTGTGTGGGCCTCCCCCTGGGGACCCTTCTCCAGAGCAGACTCCCACGAGGGCAGGCCACGATTGCTGGCGGTGCTCCAGAACCAGCAGTGGTTCCCTACCACCCCACCATTTAATCCACCTGGGAGACATTCCTTTTTCTGAGTGGGCAGTAGTCTTAGACCTACCCCAAGACAGTCATTTCCTAGAGTCTTTGATACACACTCCCTCGCAGGTCCCTTAGGGTCCCCTCCCTCCTACTTCCAGGACCTGCCTGTCTCTGGCTAACCCAAGGCTGTCTGTGTCTGCACGACTGTGCAGGTTGTAGACTGCTCGTCCAGCACAGCCACACGCTGCAGTCCCAACTGTCACTCACTAGGCATCTCCACACGTCCTGCACAGCACACCTGCCAACTGCAGACAGGGCTGTAGCCACCTGCCACTCCCGGGCACCAGTGAGCCCCTCCTTCTCCACCGTGCACCTCCCTACCTCCCATCACCACTCCTCAAGCAACCAGGAGGCCACCAGGACTGGCAGGAAAGGTCCCCTGACTAGGGGAAATCTTGCTTGGCCATAATTAAACTGCACTGTTGTGCAGGTTGCAGTCAAAAGGGAACCCATAATGGGATTAGAATTGTAATAAATTAAAATCATAAATTCAATAAACGCCTCCTCAGCCTCCCTCTGGAAATGGCCAGCCCACAGCAGCTGGCTTTGGTAGGCTTAACGGAGGGGCGGTGGGAAGGCAGGTCAGTGCAGCCAGGTGGACTGCAGTTCCAGGGACTGGTCCCAGCTGACTGGGGCCTGCTCGGGGACCCTTCTCCAGGGCAGACTCCCACAAGGGCAGGTCAGAACTGCTGCCAGTGCTCCAGAACCAGCAGTGGCTCCCTGTCACCCCACCATTTAATTCAGCTTAGCTCCTCACCAACTTCCTGCCTTAGGATTTACTGACACACGCCTCTGACACCCATCACTTGGGCATCCATTAAATGACAATTGGCCTCAAATGTACAGGGTGGTGGAAGAGATGAATTTGACACCGGAAGGCTCTGAGTCTGAATCCCAGCTCCAGCACATGTGAGCAGTGGGACCTAGGATGGGTGCGCACATTCAGGAGCATTCCCCCTCCCTGCCACCTTGAGAACACCATTCACCCACCCTTGTACTCATCCTCTCACTTTGCCTATGTTTATTGAGTACCTACTGTGTGCTGGACTCTGTGCCAATCACTGGGAAAGCAGCAGCAAGACAGGCAAGATCATGGGGCTGGCATTCCAACAGGGACACAGCAACAGGCAAGTTCACGAATCATGAGTTATCACTGCAGACGAGTCGCAAAGCAGAGGTCCGGGACCCAACCATGTTGGGGAAGGGGAAACATCAGAGATGTTTGTGGAGCACTAAAGCTTGAGCTCAAGTGTGAGGGTTAAGCCAAGAGAAGAGAATGGAGGAGACACGAAGCGCTGTCAACACAGAGGGCGTGTGCAAAGGCCCTGGGGCGGGAGCATCAGAGGATCCTAGGCTGTGGTTTTGTGGTTTTTTTGAGACAGGATCTCACTCTACCCAGGCTGGAGTGTAGTGGCATGATCACAGCTCACTGCAGCCTCCACCTCCCAGGCTCAAGTGATCCTCCCGCCTCAGCCTCTTGAGGAGCTGGGACTACAAGCATGCACTGTCACACCTGGATAATTGTTTTTAATTTTTTTGTACAGATGGTGTCTCACTATACTGTCCAGGCTGGTCTCGAGCTCCTGAGCTCAAGCAACTTTCTTGCCTGAGCCTCCCAAAGTGCTGGGTTTGCTGAGAATGATGGTTTCCAGTTTCATCTATGTCCCTGCAAATGACATGAACTCATCCTTTGTATGGCTGCATAGTATTCCATGGTGTCTAAAATTATTTGTTAATAAAAAATAAAATATTGAAAATTTTAAAAAAATGCTGGGATTACAGGCTTGAGCCACTATGTCCCACCAGACTTTTTTAAAAGAATGTAAAATTAGGCATGACCGTTCATGCTTATTTAGAAGGAGAAAGTGTTACAAATTACATTTAAAACACATTTTAAAATATGTTTTCATTAACTGCTCAACACACCTATATTTTTTTCCTACATTTTTGGTTATATATTCTTTTGGATTCCCCCTTCAACTGTCAAAATTTTGTAATATCATTTTCTAGAGAGAAGATAGATAATTCCTCCAGCATGGCTGAGTGAAATATACACATACAAATTAGCCAGCAGTGATGACACACTCCTGTGATCCCAGCTATTAATATTATACTTGGGAGGCTGAGGAGGGAGGATCGTTCGCACCTGAGAGATCGAGGCTGCTGTGAGCCGTGATTGTACCTCTGCACTCCAGCCTGGGCAACAAAATGAGACCATGTCTCAAAAAAAGAAAAAATATATATGCATACATTCATACACACACACACACACACACACACACACACATACATGTGTATGTATGTATATACACATACATATGTAATAAATATATTTTGTTATGTAGGATGCACAAAACATGTCTTCACACACACTCACACGTGCGTGCACACACACACACACATTTATTATCTGTAAAGCTGTGACAGGTTTGTGCCTTACTGTGGCTGGCAGAATAATGGTACCCCAGAATTGTCTACGCCCCAACCCCCAGAACCTGTGACTATATTAGGTTATATGACAAAGGGAATTGAAGCTGCTCATCAACTGACATTAAAACAAGGAGATTGCCGGGCGCGGTGGCTCACGCCTGTAATCCCAGCACTTTGGGAGGCCGAGGCGGGTGGATCACAAGGTCAAGAGATCGAGACCATCCTGGTCAACATGGTGAAACCCCGTCTCTACGAAAAATACAAAAATTAGCCGGGCATGGTGGCACGTGCCTGTAGTCCCAGCTACTCGGGAGCCTGAGGCAGGAGAATTGCTTGAACCCAGGAGGCGGAGGTTGCGGTGAGCCGAGATCATGCCATTGCACTCCAGCATGGGCAACAAGAGCGAAACTCCGTCTCAAAAAAAAAAAAAAAAAAAAACAAGGAGATTATCCTGGATGAACAAGGTGGGCCCAAAGTCATCATAAGAGTCCTTAAAAGTGGAAGAGGGTGGCCGGGCTCGGTGGCTTCCGCCTGTAATCCCAGCACTTTGGGGGCCAAGGTAGGTGGATCACTTGAGGCCAGGAGTTCAAGCCTGGCCAACATAGCAAAACCCCATCTCTACTAAAAATACAAAAATGGGCTGGGTGTAACACACACCTGTAATCCCAGCTACTCAGGAGGCTGAGGCATAAGATTCACTTGAACCTGGGAGGGAGGATGCAGTGAGCTGAGATCGCATCACGGCATTCCAGCCCGGGCAAAAGAGCGAGACTCTGTCTCAAAAAATAGTAAGTGGAAGAGAGAGAGAGAAGAGGGAGAATCAGAGACAGAGCAGTATGAGAAGGGCCCAGTTTAACATAGATGAGGGTCAGGAATGCAGGTGGCCTCTGGAAGCTGGAAAAGGCATGGACACGAATTTCCTTTGAAAGCCGCCAGAAGGGAATGCAGCCAGGCTGACACCTTGATTTCAGATCCACTTTGGACTTGCAGAGCTGTAAATTAATCCTTTCGTGTTGCGGAAACCACTGTGTTTGTGGTCATTTGTTACAGCCGCTGTCAGAAATGAACGCACCTCCAAACGCAGGCATTCTGATCAATCCCATTTCATCTGATCGCTCTGCGCAGGCAGAAAGTCTGAGAGACAATGGTAGGGTCGGTCTTCATGGGCTTCAGCTCACATCATCAACATCTGCAAATTTTACAAACACACACGACCATGTAGATGGGATGCCAGGGCCCCTCTCAGGGCCTCGGGAGGGATCTGTGCACTGGAAGGCCCCAAGCCCTGAGAGCCATTGGTGTTTGGCAAATCCGAGATTGCCTCACTCAAGTAACTCAAAGCAGATGCGGTGCTGGGGGCACAGACAGCCTGGAAGAGGAGCTGGTGCCAGCCCAGCTGGGGCTTCATGGCTCAAAGCAGGGGCCTGACCTCGTTGTATTCCCCAGGGGTGCCCGGGTCAGATCCCAGCATCTTCCGGGTGTTGGACGGGCTGGAGGAGAAGGGGTGGGCATCTGGCACATCGCTGCAGGAGTCCCCTCCAGGGTGTGGTGGAGGAGATAATGAGATGGGGGTGAGGCTAAGGAAGGGAAGCAGGGGAACCACTTAGCAGGGAGCAGCCACAAGAGTTTCTGCCAGGTGGGAGGTGGGCTTAGGGAGGAGCAATGTCAGAGCTGACTCCAAGACTCTGGCTGAGAGCTGGGAGGACCCCAAGGGGTGGGATGGGCAGGGGCTGTGATGGAGAAGAGGACACCCGTGTGCTCACCTCCCCTTCCCACCTCCCCTTCCCAGTCTGCAGGAGAGAAAAAGGTAAGTCTTTCCTCGCTTCCCTGCACCTGCCAAACCGCCACGTTGGGACAACACCAGACCAAGGACCCCTCCCCACTCAGTGTCACCAGTAAGGCTGAGAGCCTCAGCTCAGGAGGGGTCTGCAAAAAAACAGACAGAAACAGAAACAAACAGGGTTCTTTCCTCTTTGACTAGGCTCTCTGGGCTTCTCAGGTTCCTACAGACCCCACCCATTCCCAAGCCGTGTGCTCTCCCCCACCTCTTCAGCCCCCACCCCTAGCGCTCTGGGGGTCTCCATCCCTCCCATCGCAATGCCCAAGTCAAGCCCAGAGTCATTGTGAGCACTTATTAAGCCACTAATTAATTGAATTTTTCCCCCTCATTGCATGCTGTTAATTAGTTTCTTGTAGTAACAGAGACTATTATTCTTGGAAGTAATAACTTGGTCCGGGAGGCAGTTTTAATGCAACGTACAATTACCAGAGGAGGCAGAGTCTTGAGCTTAGGTGGGCGGGGCTAATCAAGGAGGAAAGTCAACACGGTCCTTTCTCATCTAAAAGATGCCTTTTATTTTGCCTTAATATTGTTCTGTATTTTCTGAATTTTTTGCAATGGAAAGCAGTCTTTTTTTTTTTTTTTTTTTTGAGATGGAGTGTCGCTCTTTCGCCCAAGGCTGGAGTGAAGTGATGCAATCTTGGCTCACTGCAACCTCCGCCGCCTGGGTTCAAGGAGTTCGAGGTTCTCCTGCCTCAGCCTCCCAAGTAGCTGGGATTACAGGCATGTGCCACCACACCCGGTTAATTTTTGTATTTTTAGGAAAGATGGGGTTTTGCCCTGTTGGCCAGGCTGGTCTTGAACTCCTGACCTCAGGTGATCCACCCGCCTTGGTCTCCCAAAGTGCTGGGATTACAGTTGTGAGACATCACGCCTGGCCAGAAAGCATTATTATTATTATTGCTGTTGTTGTTGTTTTAGGCAGGAAAGCCTTAGAGTGGCTGGGAAATTGTCCCTGGGAGGGCTGGGGTAGGGGCCAGTAGGGAGTGGGTGCCATCTGCTCCCTCGGTTTCTGTTCCAGGCTGTGCTTTCTGTCCCTTCCCTGTGGCCCCATGGCCAGTAAGCACCAAAACCAGCACGCAGAATCAGGGCTCTGACTTCAAGTCCAGAGACCTAACCCTGGCCTCAGACCCTCTCATTCGGCATCCGATGGTCAGGTGCATTAGGGGAAATCAGCCAGGGTTAAAGTCTTCCCAGGTCAGGCACAAGGAGGTCACAGGGAGGAGAGGATGAACAAGAAATATCAGAAGTTGCAAATGCCTGTAATCTCAGCACTGTGGGAGTCCAAGGTGTACAGACCACCTGAGGTCAGGAGTTTGAGGCCAGCCTGGCCAATATGGCGAAACCCCATCTCTACTGAAAATACAAAAATTAGCCAGGCATGATGGCACACGCCTGTAATCCCAGCTACTCAGAAGGCTGAAGCACAAGAATCACTTGAATCTAGGAGACAGAGGTTGTGGTGTGCTGAGATCACACCACTGCATGCCAGCCTGGCTGACACAGTAAGACTTCGTCTCAAAAAAAAAAAAAGACAAACTAGCTAAGCCTCTCTTGCCTCATTTTCCCACTCATGGAGGTTGTAGTCTAGTGAAAGAAACAGACAAAGAAGTAAGTCAACAGAAAATAAACTAAAAGAGAACTGCGGGGCAGAGAAACATACTGTAGATAGGATGGTCAGGGTCTTCTTGAGGGGATGATGTTTAAACTGAGACCAGAAGGATGGGGGAAGAAAAAAAGACACCAGCAGAGGAAAAATGTATCCTAGAGGACACATATCTGTTTATCTCTTGAGGGTGGGGGTACTCAGTGCACTGCCCCCCTCCCCGGCCAGATTCCTGCCTTGTTCTCAGAGCCCAGGAAAAAGCTATCATTCATACCAATAAAAGCACCCATTAACCTTGAATGAGACCTCAGTTAGCAGAAAGGCCTTAGCTCCATCATCAACCTGGGTACGGGAGAGAAGGGTGGCAGGGCACCACGTCCGACTGTTAAAGCAACCTGCGATGTTAAAAAGTGGCCATGCAGAGGCTGAAAACTCCTGACACTCCAGTGGGAATTCATGTTATGATTCCTCAGTTCTTCCACAACAAGCAGCAAGGACATCTTTTGCTGCTTCAATGTGAGCCATCCGCTGCTGCTGCTCCAAAGAAGCTCATCAGTCAAAGCATCTGGGTGTGGTGGTACGCTGGTCCATGCTGAACAACTAACCCTGCAAATGGGGAAATGCCCTGATTGCAGCACCTGCCCATTTCCATGGTGTAAATACTCCCACCTCCATCAATTTCACACCTCCAACCTGAAGTCATTGAAGGCCAAATCGGGAAGAGAGAAATACTGCTACAGCCCACTGCAGCACACTGCTGCTTTTGGGGTGACCCGAGGCACATCTCCTCATCTGCACAGTGAGGGCTAAATGGTATATAATGTAAGTGGCCATGGGGAAGGGCCAACAAGAGTTGCGGTTGAAAAAGCAAGGATTTCCTTCTCCCGCCGGGGGAAAGCAGAGGCGTCGTGGGACAGTGCTGGGAAATATCAATGCAGCATTTAGGGACTGAATCTTGCTCAATCATCTGGGCCTATGTGGGATGGGGTGGAGACTGGGATGGGAAAGCAGGCGGCACAGAGAATGTAGAGACCTATTCCCGCCCCCCCAGCCAGAGCTCAGAACAATCTTGCCTCCTGGGTGGGAGCAGAAAGACGGAAAAGGAAACACCACTTATCCTCCCAAGGACAGGACCAGGCTTGGCTGGTTCACCCCTGTTTGCCCAGCCCCCAGCTCACTGCACAGAGGAAGCAGCAGATGTTCAATAACTGTTTCCCAGATGAATGAAGGAATGAATGAATCACAGAGTTCTCCCCAAATAGAGGGTAACTGCCTCCTCCCCTCTCTCAGCATCCCCCCCGTGCAGCACCCCTGACAGGCAGCCTGAATCGCTGGTCGGGCTCTGGAATGGATTGCCAGGCAAGCTTCCCCCTGGGACCCTGGGAAGTGTCTTGGGGCCTGCGGACGGGCCTGCGGTGCTGTGTAAGAGCAGGTTAGAGATAGCCCGGTGATTCATGGCAGCAAATGCCTGAGAAATAAATATCATGCTGCCCTAGCCCTTCCCATCTCAGCCTCTAATATCCTTTCCCAGGGAAGAGACCTGATTATTCAAGGCCCATGGTGACAGCTAACAAGTAAATCAGTGCCCTGGAGATTGCTCCCTGGGGAAATTGGCTGTGGCTTCCGGTGATGGCCACTTGGCAGGGGCTGTATGGGAGGAGGAGGGGTCACACTGGGGCAGGAGTAGGGGCAGAGGTGCATGTAGAGAGAAACCCTCTACCCATCATCCTGTTCCCGGGAGGCTCACCTGATGGGAAGTGCCCCTCACCCCACCCCAGGGTGATCATTGTGGATAGGAATGTCCCTTGCTCCCACCCTAGCCCTGTGCTGGTGGGGCCCTTCCTGGGACAGTGCCAGCTCACAGGTGAAACAGACAGAGGCATGATTCCAAGCAGGCATCGTATGGTCTTCTGGGCACGAGTCCTCCAGAACCTGCCTCCCAGGCTGTCAATCCTGGACCCAAATCCACCCACCTAGGCTGGGGTGGATGGGAACCAAATTCACCAATAACAATTACCTGACATCACATCCCCATTCCCAAGGTGAACACCTAATTCTCTTGTTTGCCTGTTCGTTTTTAGACAGTGTTTCCCTCTGTCACGTAGGCTGGAGTGTGGAGCACGAACTTGGCTCACTGCCACCTCAACGTCGTGGGCTCAAGCAATCCTCCCACCTCAGCCTCCCAAGTAGCTGGGACCACCTGCGTGTACCCCTATGCTTGGCTATTTTTTAAAATTTTTTGCAGAGATGAGGTTTCACCAGGAGTCTCGAACTCCTTTCCTCAAGCGATCATCCCACCTTAGCCTCCCCAAGTGCTAAGATTACAGGCTTGAACCACCAGGCTTGGCCTCTTAATTCTTTTTTTTGGAGGGACGGAGTCTTACTCTGTCACCCAGGCTGGAGTGCAATGGCGTGATCTCGGCTCACTGCAACCTCCGCCTCCAGGGTTCAAGCAATTCTCCTGCCTCAGCCTACCAAGTAGCTGGGACTACAGGCGTGACACCACACTGGCTAATTTTTGTGTTTTTGGTAGAGATGGGGTTTCACCATATTGATCAGGCTGGTCTTGAACTCCTGACCTCGTGATCCACCCGCCTCAGCCTTTCAGAGTGCTGGGATTACAGGCGTGAGCCACCATGCCCAGCCTACCTCCTAATTCTTTTATGTGCCTGGCACATTATAACCCCTCAATAAATACTTGCTGAATGAATAGAATAAATAAAGGCATGAAGAAATGGCTACAAACAGAACAGGGATGGGGTGCATTTTTCATCCGTTTCTCTGGCTCGTTATGTTCCTAATCTTTCCAAGGATGTACCAGCACTTTTCATCACGGCAGCAATATAATTCACTGGGTCACACTAATTTCTAGTCTCTTGCTTCAAGCACTGCTTGGGCTTGGGTTTTTTGGTTTTTTTTTTTCCCTTCCTCCAACTGTCAAGTTGACACTACCCTGAAGTCCTCTTCCTAGCTCCAGATGGTGGGCATCACGTGCAAGCCGACCCCTGTGCCTGCTGACCTCCAGGACAGTCCGATGCCTTTCAGCATCCCCAGCAGGCCCCACAGGATAGCTCTCACGGTCAGAATTCCAGATGCTGGGGTGGGCAAGGGGACACTCTGGGGACAAGAGGGCCTTCTCTGTTGCCTTAAAACCTCACGGAAGAGTAAAGCTCAGGGGACTAGTGTCTACAGGGCTTTACAGAGAAAGGAAACATGAACTTGGTAAGAGTTAAAGGCCCAGTTCTAAGCTTTCCCCAAGGTCAGCAGCACCAATCCCGCTGCCTGCCACTCCGGCAAATCTTTCTCCTAATTATATCTGAATTATGCAAATCAATACAAAAGTCGATATACGATTTCCTCTAACAAGTCGAGAACACGCAAGAAGTGAGGACCTGGGGAGACGGAAACCATCTAATTAGGAGTGAGTTTCTGTGTTTTTCTCTTGGCTGAGGGAATAAATGGCTGCATGACAACCCCAGAGGAGAGCAGGTCAAGGATGGAGCAGGACAGAGGGCAGAAAGAACACGGAGATGGGCTGTGCGCCTGGGTGGAAGCGTGGGGAGTGCACTGGGAGACTGGGGCCATGCTGAGAGCGTGATGGTGACAGCATCAGACACAGAGCAAAAGTGTGATCTTGGCAGCTCTCTTGCCACTAAGCGGTTAAAAATGCCCTAATACTGGAAGCTGGGGGCCCAGTAACACTGAGTAGGCACAGACTGTTACCCAGGACATGGGCTTGGAGAAAGAAGAAGGAAGGAAGGAAGGAAGGAAGGAGGGAAGGAGGAGAGAGGAAAAGAGAAAGAAGAAAGAGAAAGAAAGAAAGAAAAGAAAGAATGAAAGAGAGAGAAAAGAAGAAAAGGAAGGGAAGAAGGGAAGGGAGAAGAAGGGAGGGAGGAAGGGAGGGAGGGAAGGAAGAGCTATCACATGCTGGGCCTTTGCTGTGTGCCTCTACTAAGCATGGCACCTCCACGATCTCCTTTAATCCTTGACACTGTGAGTTCGGTATGATTAGGACCCCATTTCAGAGACAAAGACAGTGAGGTCAGGAAGTGAAACGTTTGCTGCTTATGGAGGCTGTAAGTAGCAAAGCTGGGGCACCAACCAGGGTATCCACCTGCACCTCACTGCCCCGTTAAGTGCAATCGGGGATTACAGACAGAGCACAGGGTGGACAGGGAGTTGTCTACAGTGGGGGAGGGGATAAGGACCCCCTTGAAGCTCTGGGGCCTTGGCAAAGGGATCCCCCATGTTGAAAGCCTCTAATGCAAGAAAGAAGCACCAGGGCCTGAGGTCCAGGAACAGGGAGTTGGCTCGGCTCCCTATGGATCACTTTCTTACGGCATCTCCTCCCCAGGTAGGGATAGAACACACACGGATGAGCCCTTTATGTGTTCAATGAGCAAATATTCTCCAGGCGGAGGGCCCTGAATGAGGCATTATAGCACAGTGGTTAAGAGCCTGGCATCTGGAGACAGGCTGCCTCCGTCCAAGTCCCAGTTCTGCCACTGGTAGCCATTTGGCTTGTGACAAGTCACTCTCCATGCCTCCATTTTTTCATCTCAAAAAATGGGACTAGGCTGGGTGTGGTGGCTCATGCCTGTAATCCCAGCACTTTGGGAGGCTGAGGCAAGCGGATCACTTGAGGTCAGGCATTCGAGACCAGCCTGGCCAACGTGGCAAAACCCCGTCTCTACTAAACATACAAAAATTATAACGGTGTGGTGACATGCACCTGTAATTCCAGCTACTCGGGAGGCTGAGGCAGGAGAATCTCTTGAACCCAGGAGGCGGAAGTTGCAGTGAGCCAAGATTGTACCATTGCTCTCCAGCCTAGATGACAGAGTAAGACTCTGTTTTCTGGATTTTTTTTTTTTTTTTTCATTTCTTTTCTTTTTGAGACAGAGTCTCGCTCTGTCACCCAGGGTGGAGTGCAGTGGCACTATCTTGGCTCACTGCAAGCTCCTCCTGCCAGTTGCGTCAGTTCTTCTGCCTCAGCCTCCCAAGTAGCTGAGATTACAGGCACGTGTCACCAAGCCCAGCTAATGTTTTTATATATATATATATTTTTTTGTTTGTTTGTTTGTTTGTTGGTTTGTTTTGAGATGGAGTCTTGCTCTATTGCCAGATTGGAGTGCAGTGGCGCAATCTTGGCTCATTGCAACCCCCGCCTCCTGGGTTCAAGCGATTCTTCCGCCTCAGCCTCCCGAGTAGCTGGGACCACAGGCACATGCCACCATGCCTGGCTATTTTTTGTATTTTTAGTAGAGACGGGGTTTCACCATGTTGACCAGACTGGTCTCGAACTCTTGACCTCAAGTGATTGGCCCACCTCGGCCTCCAAAACTGCTGAGATAACAGGCGTGAGCCACCACAGAAGGCTTAGACTCTGTTTAAAAAAAGAAAAGGACTACTGTTAAGTCTCATGTATGGTTTGTGGAAAAAATATGTTGATGGGACTAATGACAGTGCCTGCTACATAGCAGGTGCTCAATAAATGTTAGTCATGACATTGTTCAGGGCAGATCCCTGAGTCTCAGAAGAACAAGGCACTGGCACTGTCCTTAAGGGGCTTGCAGCATACAGAGAGTGGCGAATAGACAGCCCCAGGGTAAGTCAGCTATGAAGGCAAGCAAGGGGCCATGGGAGACAAGGAGACACTTAACCTGGCCTGGGGAGGCATAGGCACTCAAGGATGGCTTCCTGGAAGTGGTGGCACGGAGGCTGAATCATGAATGATACATTGTGCTCGCCGGGTGGATAAGAAAAGCGATGGCTGTCCAGGCAGAGGACTCGGCTTGTGCAAAGGCCTGGTGGCTTCAGGATGTCTGCAGCAGCCAGTGGCAGGCACCGAACCACGAGAGGGAGGCAGGGCCTTGCCTTCCAGAGGCCTTGAATGCCAGACTAAGAGGTTAGGACTTCATTCCAGAAATGCCAGGGAGACCCTGAAGTGAGACAGGATAAGCTTCACCCTTTGCGATGGTTGCCCTGAGGCTGAATGGAGGGTGGCGCAGAGGCGTGGAGGGGGCAAGGCAGGAGGCGGAGGCCCGGAGCCCAAGCCCCAAGCTCCTAGCTCCCAGCCATACTCCCTCTATAGCGGGAGTGGGAGCTCAGCGGGACCAGACGTTATTAATCGCTTCACAACACTGCAGGCCATGGTCCATTTGCAGCTTTTCCTGGTCTGTTCTGAAACTGTGAAATGAGCCCCAGTCTTCAAGGCGCCTGTAATAACCATCCCGATTCTGACATTTAAATTACAGATGGCATTTTCAATTAAACAGGCGCTCTCAGCAGGTTTAATTTAGCTATCAGTTCTGGTCTGTTCTTTAAGTGCTTTAAAAAAAAAAAGACCAGTGAATTCTAGGTCTCCTTCCAGGAGGAGGGAGGAGGGAGGGTCTTTGAGCTGTGACACCACCTCTTATCTTCCACCACCTCTCATCTTCCAGCTTCCATGGGGACTCACACAGCCTCCTGTAAACAGTCACAATCCACCCAATTCACCCTCATGCACACCCAGAAGCACTCACAAAACCACACACAAATGCAGATCCAGCCTTCCAGCCACAAATGCCAGCAGCTCTGGGGCCACGGTTGCCATGAGTGTTTGAAGACTGCGCCTCTCCCATGTGCTTAGAGAGACAGTAAGACGGAGATGCTGGAGCCAGATGAAGTTGGACAGAAGCCCACGCTCTATCGCTAAGTAGCTATGTGGCCTGGGCAGCCTATTCAGCCTTGTGGAGCCTCCGCTCTCTCCACTGTAAAGTAAGAATAGAGAGGAGGCCAAGGCGGGTAATGTATTAAAACGTCCAGCACCGGCGCTGACTGATGGAAGTGCTGATAATCCTTGTGCCCGCCCCCTCCTTCCCTGAGGCCAGGGACTGGGTCGCCCTGTCCACTTGGGGCTCTTGCGTTCAGGATCCCCACTCCTCACTGCTCCGGTCTCTGGGTCTCAGAGGCTGGCGGGGCGCTGTCCGCGGGGCTGAAGCACCTCTCTCTCGGCGGGGTTCCACATGGTTTCCCTCCCACCCTCTAGCCTGGTGGGCGTGCTCTGAAAATGCTCCCCACCCCAGGGCAGCTGCTGCAGGTGATCTGAGGGGCACACGACCAGATCTTTCCCTAAAGTTCTGCTTTCCCACATTCCAAAGTGACTAAAACCCAGAGCTGGGGGCAAAGTCACCCAAAGGAAAAGCATCGCTTTTCCTCCAGTCCCTGACCTCCAGTCCCTACGGACACGCGAAACTCCCTGCTTCAGGTCAGCAGAAGCGCAGCTGCTGAGCTCCAGCAAGTTGTCTCGGTGGTATCCGTTGTGCCAGGTCGGTCCCTGCTTTTCCTCTGGGTTCTGGACAAAGTGTGGACGAGCTGTCTCCTCTGGCCACAGTGTGTGCTGACTTGCCAGCATTTGAGGGGGATGTTGACTTTGCAGAAATCTCATGCGGCTGCTTAGTGTGTATTTGCATGGAGTGCCCGTCCCTTCACCCCCAGACCAACATTTTCTCAGGTGGAATTAGCACTGAGCGGGGAAAAGACAGGGGTTATCCCCTCAACATTATAGTCTGGCTCACCAAGGCCCAGAGAAAATGAGCAATCCCCCCAGTGTATCAGGTCAGGCCTAGAGCTCCAGTCTACCCCGAAAGTTAACCGATTGGGTGAATGTTCTCCCATAGAAATTAGAAATGGAGGGATGGGGTCAGAGGCATGATGCTGCGACCTGGAATCTGATGAAAACAGTATCTCCCAGTCTGCAAGTTTGCAGTGGTGTGCGCCTGTAGTCCCAGCTACTCAGGAGACCGAGGCAGGAGAACTGCTTGAACCCGAGAGGCAGAGGTTGCGGTGAGCCGAGATCATGCCACTGCACCCCAGCCCGGGTGACAGAGCAAGACTCTGTCTTAAAAAAAAAAGGCAACTGCAATATCATGACATGACTTTATATCAGGGGAAAATAAAACAGACACACAGTGTTCTCACAGTACGGGCTGGAGATAATAAAGCTTGGCAAGATCATCTCGGCCACTGGGGATCTTTCCTACGTAAGGAGAGCGGGGTGATACAGAGTGAGCAGTGTATCTGAGGGGCGAGCCAGTGAGTGCTTCTCAGCTCGGGGCACAGAGACCCCATTGCACCCTCACTGGCCCCACGCTCCTCTCTCCCTGGCCAGACCTCCAACCCCTCTAGAACCAGAGCCTGGACCAGACACAGCCGCCTCCCTCCCTGGCAACTCCCTTGGCCCCAGCTCATTAGCCCTGAAAAACCTGCTCAAATCCAGGGGGAGGGTTTTTCAGCTAAAATAGCTCCCTCTTGGGCTAGTCTTTCCTCTCTTCCCTTCATCATTAGTGAAATTGCAGCCTCTGCAGCTCCCAGGCTGTGTGGGGTGAGGAATGCCCCCCTTCCCTGGGGACTCCTGGCCGGAAAGAGGGCTGAAGCCTGGCACCCGGCCTGGAGATGGGAGCAGAGACAGTAGGAGGCCATGAGGGAGACAGATGGGGTCCAGGGAGGGTCCCTCACACCCTGCCCAGGAGCACGTGGCAGCCCCTCAGTGCAAACAGAGGCAATCAATGTCAGTAGAGCCATGACTGGCCGAGCACACCCCCTGTGGCAAGCACCGAGGTGAATTTATTCACGTGAGACCTGCGAGGGGTGGGTTCTGTGTTAGGTTTTTGGCCCAGTGCCCTCTGCACTCTTCTGTCAGCCACGTGGTTCTCACTGGGTGACTCCACCCTGAGCCTTGCCCACCAGGGTACCAGGCCTCTAGCCACAGTAACTGACTCAGAGGTGGGCGTGTGAACCCATTGAACTTAATGCTGGGAGGACATAGGCCTGGGGGGTGCCTGACCCCTTCTGGAGTGAGCCTGCCTGGGATGAAGCCACACAGAGCTGAGAGACGGAGAAAACCCGAGTTCTGAATGCACTGCTGGGGCCTCTGGATCCAGCTGTACCTGAAACTTCACTGCCAGAAATCCACACCGAGCTTCTCCTTCATGTGAGCCAAAACCTTTGCTTTTGGATTAAAACACTTGAAATTGCATTTCTGCATTTTGTATCTGACAGAGTAGCAAACATAAGAACTGTAGTTAGCACTATTTTCTGGATCAGGAAACGGAGGCCTAGAGAGGGGGAAAGCTACTTGCCCCAGGTCACACAGCTACGGACACGCAGAAGCAGTGCTCCAGAGAGGAAAGCTCCCAACCCCAACTTCTCCACCTGGCGTTCCCTGGGAAGGTGGGGGACATTTTCAGCAGGACCCAGAGGACAATGACATAAAGGTAACAGGTTGCTATGGTTACCAGCTCACTGTGTGGCCTCAGACAAGCAACCTCACTTCTCTGAGCCTCAGGCTGGGAACAAAAACATCTCGCCCCTGCAGAGCACTGGGGGTCCCTGGGGCAGGAAGCATGGCTATGACCTTTTGCCCCCTGACCCCAGAGGTGAGGGGCTTTCTCTGCCCCAGCTAACAGAAGCCCCGGTGACTGTGAGACACACCCGCCAGCACACACACTCCACTTGGTTTTAAATGTCTCTCAAACCCAATTCAATTTGGTAGAACTCTGCCAGCTCTGCAGTGCAGAATTCATCGGATGAGGTGCCTGCTTTTCGGGGAATAATTCATTTTTCCGGTGTCGGAGAGGAGAGTAATTGATCCAAGGGGCTGATGCCTCCTCCCTCCTCCTCTTCCTCCCTGGGACGGTCTGATTCCAAATGCAGACCCGAGACTGTTAGGTCAAAGTCGCAGCAATAGATAGGAGCGGGGCTTCCGCTTTAATATATTGGATTATTCCACTCGGTGGTGACGAAAAACAAGATTTAATTCCCCAAGAAACACCAGCTGAGAAAATCATTTTCCCTGCCGGCTTCCCCCTTTCTTCTTTTTTTTTTTTTTTTTCCGTTTTCTTTTTTTCAAAGACATCTTTGTCTTTCTGCAGCTTTAAGGGTCTCTCTACACCTCACCCCGCTGGAGACCTCCCTGCACTGTGCCCACAGCAGCTGGGGCCTGTTCTTCTGTCTCGGAACATATTCAGGACCCTCTTCTCCCACCCCTCAATCATGGGTCCCTGAGGACAGAGATTTCTATTCGAATCCAGATGCTGCTACAGTGCTTAGCACATTGATAAATTATGGCAATAAGCCCCGGGAAAAGGCCAGTTAGTACCACAGCCCCCACTGACAGCCCAGGAAGCTATGAGTTGGCTAGGGAAGTAATTCACCCTCATGCCATCACTTGGGTCAAGGGTCCATGGACCACCTCCTCCAGGAAGCCTTCCCTGATCAAGGTCTATGTTAGATGTCCCTCCTCTAAAATTCAGTAGGCTTCCCCTCACCACCCTTTTACTATTAGACTATAGTTGCCAGACTTGTCCATTTATTTACCAAACTTGTATGTATCACCTTGTATGTGTAGGCTTTGATCTAAGTGTCTTACCAATATTAATTTATTTGATTCTCATAACAATCCTATCAGGTAAGTAACAAAATCATCCCCATTTCAGATGTGGAAACTGAGGCACTGACTGGTTAAGTGACTCGGCCAAGGTCACACAGTCAGGGAGGGTCAGAACTGGGAACCCAGATCCTTCTCCGCCTTTAGTCTGTGAGCTCCCAGAGGACAAGGACCTCATTGGTTCACTGTTGTATCCTCAAAGAATAACAAGGTACTGGCATGCAAAAGGTGTTCAATAAATGCTTAAGTGGCCAGGCACAGTGGCTCACGCCTATAATACCAACACTTTGGGCGGCCAAGGTGGGTGGATCACTTGAGGTCAGGAATTCAAGACCAGTCTGGCCAATATGGTGAAACGTCATCTCTACTAAAAACACAAAAAATAGCCAGACCTGGCGGTGCATGCCTGTAATCCCAGCTACCTGGAGGCTGAGGTAGGAAAATCGCCTGAACTAGGGAGGCGGAGTTTGCAGTGAGCCAAGATCCTTCCACTGCACTCCAGCCTGGCCAACAGAGAGAGACTTCGTCTCAAAAAAAAAAAAAAAAGCTTACGTGGTAAATCCTTTGACATATGAACCAAAGATCGATTCCTGAGGCTGACCCAAGGTGTATGATTTGTGAAACACAGAAAACTCCACCAGTTCCAACTAAACCCTGAAGCCCATGCCCTCCACCACAATCCCTGTCCCCCACGGGGACAAGAATCCTTCCAAGAGAATCACTTCACCCAGGAAAGCCTGTAGGTGGGAACAGGGGTAGGTGGCCGGGGGAGGCAGCTCTGGAGGGGATTCCAGCCATGCAAAGACTTTGCTGTGTGACCTGGGGTGAGAATGCACGTCTCTGG
Source organism: Alouatta palliata (assembly GCA_004027835.1). Classification (NCBI taxonomy): domain Eukaryota; kingdom Metazoa; phylum Chordata; class Mammalia; order Primates; family Atelidae; genus Alouatta; species Alouatta palliata. The sequence goes on along the minus strand of PVKV010001823.1, from coordinate 92,134 downwards.
GCCTCAGTTTCAGCTCAGCCTCTGAAATGGGAATAACAGCACATAGATGTGCTTGGAGGATTAAACCACACACAAGTGATGTTTTGAACACACCTGTCACATGGCGAGTGCTCAGCATGTGTGAGATACCATAGACTGTAAAACAGGACTTTGAGGATCCTTCTGCCATGCTCAAAAAAATTTTTAAAAACCTCATTAATCCGAGCAAATGAAGCAAACTCCTAGATCTGGGTGGGAGGGTGGAGTTTTCTTCATAATAGAACGGGTGAGTTGCCAAGAATTACCAAGAAGAATTTCACAAATCACACACAACCCATTTACTTCTGGGAGTTATCGGGATGTGGGAGAGTCTGAAACGGAATTTACTGGACCAGAAACAGCACTTGATGAGCGTTTCCTTCATTGGGCCAGCACACACTGAATGCCTTCCATGTACACGAGGCAACGTGCAGACAGGGAAAGGGCTCGAGCTTTGAGGGCCACGGCGACAGAAACCCCGTCCCGGCTCGCTCTGCAGTCTGCAGCTTGGTGACCTCAGCCAAGAGCCCCACCTCTCTAAGCCTCGGCTTCCTCTTCAATAAATTGTGATGACAAAATAAAGCCTCCGAGGAGGCTCCTGCAGGCAGTGGCTGGGATAAGGCAGAAGGAGACCAACAAATGTGGGTTCCCTCGCCTTTCAGCAACAGCCCGCAGCAGTCGGGCGCTCCATTCAGCTTCACTGTCTGGTTCTGAGAATCCGGTGGGTGCAGGGAACTTGAGGCACATCAGTGACTAGGAGCATCAAACCAGGTTGGCAGGTGGGAACTGCAGGTTCCATTTGTGCGGCTGAGGACAAGGGGCAAAGCCAGATGAAGCCCAGTGTTTCTGTCTCTAATTTTTTTTTTGAAAGAGAGAATCTCGCTCTGTCGCCCAGGCTGGAGAGCAATGGTGCGATCTCAGCTCTGCAACCTCCATCTCCCAGGTTCAAGTGATTCTCATGCCTCAGCCTCCCGAGTCGCTGGGACTATAGGCATGCGCCACCACACCCAGCTAATTTTTTTGCATTTCTGGTAGAGTTGGGGTTTCACTATGTGGCCCAGGCTAGTCTGGAACTCCTGGCCTCAAGTGATCCGCCCGCCTCGGCCTTCCAAAGTGCTGGGATTACAGGCGTGAGCCACCATGCCCGGCCATGTTTCTGTCTCGAAACCCATGCTGTTAACCCTAGACAAATGGCCTCCCTGATTCCTGGGAGAGAAACGGAGGGAAAAAAGCAGAGTAGGGAGGACAGCAGAGACCCCTGAATGCAGCTTTATTGATCAAAAGAGACTGCAGAAAGGCAGGGGAAGGTCCCAGGGGGCCTGGGATGCACATGGTCAGGTGGTCAGGAACTTCCAGAGTTCCCCTCCATGACTTAGACACACCACTTCTGTGGGTGATTCCAAGCTCTTCACACCCTCCTCCTTGGCACCAGCCCACTCCTTCATCCAGGCAGTTCTCCCTAACATCTACCTGCAATCTTTCCTGCTGCATGACCAGCTGACCCCAGCTGCAGCACTAGCAAATGGCCCCCAGCCCTGTTCCATCCTGTCTGCAGAGCTCCTAGCAAGCAGCTCTGGGCGGTAATCCTGCTGACGATTAATTGGCTTTTGTTGGAGGAAAATGAATACCATCTCATCTTAATCTTCTTCATTATTCTCCTTGTTCAGCAGAGTCAACACAAGATTAGGTTTAATTTACGGTAGGGGGGTAGGAATAGCAAAGTCATTACTCACCAGGAGCTCAGGATTGGATCTGCCTGGGTGTTGTGTGTTCACTGCAGGCTCGGGACCTCAAGCATGGCCCAGGACTGTGCCAAGGTGGAAAGGGACTTGGGGGGGCTCTAGACTCCCAGACCCACTTGGGGCTAAATCCCAGGAGACCACTAGCCCTTCCTAGTTGGGAGGGGCCCAGCTCTGGAGGGGATTCCAGTCATGCAAAACCCTTGCTGTGTGGCCTGGGGCAAGACCCAGGGGCATCCGAGGCCTTGGCGACCCAGCCTAAATGTTTCTTATAGAGCCTCTGGGGTCAGAGCAGCTCCAAATCCCAGCACCCGAGGACCCAGGCTCAGCCTCAAGCAATGGAAAGAGACCGAGCTTTGGATTCAAATTCGACTTTTTTTTTTTTTTTTTTTTCTTTTTTTGAGACAGAGTCTTGCTCCATCTCCATGCGCCAGACTGGAGTACAGTGGCGCGATCTCGGCTCACCGCAACCTCCGCCTCCTGGGTTCAAGCAATTCTCCTGCCTCAGCCTCCCGAGTAGCTGGGATTACAGGTGCGCGCCACCACGCCCAGCTAATTTTTGTATTTTTAGTAGAGATGGGGTTTCATTCACCATGTTGGCCAGGATGGTCTCGATCTCCTGACCTTGTGATCCGCCCGCCTCGACCTCCCAAAGTGCTGGGATTACAGGCGTGAGCCACCGCGCCTGGCCCAAATTTGACTTTTCTGAGGCCTCTTCCTCTGCAGAGAAATGGGCAGGACCGACCTAGCTTGGGGAAAGCCTTGACAATGCTGACACCTAGTGGTACTTAGAGGAACTGGCCCTTCCCTCCCTCTATGTCCACAACTGAATACACCATGTACACAAAAATCCGGATTTTTAAGGTAAAGAAATCAAAGGCCAGACGTGGTGGCTCACACCTGTAATACCAGCACTTTGGGAAGCTGAGGCGGGCGGATCATGAGGTCAGGGGTCAGGAGTTTGAGACCAGCCTGACCAACATGGTGAAACGCTGTCTCTACTAAAAATACAAAAATTAGCTGGGCGTGGTGGTACACACCTGTAGTTCCAGCTACTCGGGAGGCTGAGGCAGGAGAATCACTTGAACCCAGGTGGTGGATTTTGCAGTGAGCCGAGATTTCGCCACTGCACTCCAGCCTGGCAACAGAACGAGACTGTATCAGAAAAAAAGAAAAATTCCAGTTCTATCACTTCTTAGCAGTGTAGCCTCAGACAAGTTGCTTAATCTCTCGCTGCTTCAATTTTTTTTTTTTTTTTTTTTTTTTGAGACAGCGTTTGGCTCTTCTTGCCCAGGCTGGAGTGCAGCATTGTGATCTTGGCTCTTCTTGCCTGGCGTAATGGCACCCATTACTCCAGGGTAATGCACCTCCTGGGTTCAAGAGATTCTCCTGCCTCAGCCTGCCAAGTAGCTGGGATAACAGGTGCACACCACTATGCCCGGCTAATTTTTAATTTTTGTGTATTTTTAGTAGAGACAGGGTTTCACCATATTGGTCAGGCTGGTCTCAAACTCTTGACCTCAGGTGATCCACCCACCTCGGCCTCCCAACATGCTGGGATTACAAGCATGAGCCACCTCGCCCAGCCTAATTTTCTCATCTGCAAAAATGGAAGTAATCAGTTTCCACTTCATGAGGTTATTATGACAAATTTATATAAAGCTTTTAGAGCAGTGTCTGGTATATTGCTGAAGTGCTAACTTACGTGGGTAATTATCGTGTTCACTCATTTAGTTGTTTGTGTCACATGTCACCATCTAGACTGTATATTCGAAGAGAGTAGACACTTTTTTTGTCCCTGTCTTACATATAGTAGGTGCTCAATTAATATCAAATTCATATTAATTTGCCGGGCACAGTGGCTCACGTCTGTAATCCCAGCACTTTGGGAGGCCGAGGCAGGAGGATTGCTTGAATCCAGGAGTTTGGGACCTGCCTGGCCAACACAGCATACAAACCATCTCTGCAAAAAATAAAAATTAGCCTGGTGTGATGGCACATGCCTGCAGTCCCAGCTACTCAGGAGGCTGAGGTGGTAGGATCGCTTGAGCCCAGAAAATTGAGGCTGCAGTGAGCCACGATCACACCACACCCAGCATTCCAGCCTGGGTGACAGAGTGAGACCTCTGTCTCTAAATTTTTTTTTTTTTAATTTTTAAATAAAAAATAGAAAGGGTCTTAGGGGACATGAAAGCCCTATCTGCTGTCTCTGGCTTCAACTGTCCCCACTATCCCAGAGACAGCCCTGAGGCGCCCCCCGCTGGACGGCACACAGGTTTTTCCTTCCAGACAGCTGGTATCTGCTGTCCTATGTTTACACGTGGGTCCACCTCTGTCCTCCAGAGTAGGGGACAGTAATGCTGAGAGGAGTTAAGAGCACTCACTTAGGAGCCAGATGTACCTGGATGGGAGCTTGTGCCTCTCCGGTTACTGTGTCACTTGCCAGGAAACTGTAAGAGGGATGGCCATACCCTCTCCCCCGTCCCACCTCTGAATAGACTGTAGGTGGTGTGATAGGAAGTGCCCTATGCCCAGTGAGCCTTCTGGCCGGCCTCACCCAGCCCTTTGAAGGCTGAGAAGCAGTTGTCTTGTCTTCCTGAACTAAACACCACTGGCCTGTCCAATGCTGCTCTAATGACAGGGAGAGTGAGTCTGAGGCTCCCCAGATTTCCTCTGAGCGCCCCATGCCCTGGAGAGAGACCGCAGCAGGCCCAGGGCCTCTGGGTTTCTGGCTCCTTCCTCAGGCTCTTGGATGGAGGTGGCCTTCTGGTCTTGCACCTTCCTCCCACCCCTCCCCCTGCCTTCCTGGCTGTCCTGCTTCCCCTGTCCCTGGTCTGTCCATTGTGACTCCAGAGGCCTCTCCTGCATCACTCCACACCTGCTCCCACCCTCGCCAGCACCCTTGGCTTTGGTTGCCAGCTATAAACACTGCAACTCCTATACCTGCATCCTCAGCCCAGAGCCCCACACTCTCCGTGGGCCTCTTTCCTGAATGCCCCATGGCTGCCTGAAACTCAGGGGTGCTCCCCTCCACCTGCAGCCCCTCCCATACCCCCACATTCCTGCGCTGACCTCCAATCCTCACAGGAACCCCTACCTGCCTTCCTGGCCCCTCATGCCCACAACCGGTCTCTACCTCATTTCCTCCCATAGCCCACTGCAGGCTCCAATCCCCTTCCCACTCACCCCATCTCCTCTTAACCTGGCTCCCCCACACGCCCACCCCTAAGCATGGGAGCTCATGGGGTGAGCCTGCTCCTCCATAGCCCTTCAACAAGCTGGGCTCCAAGGGCCAGACATCAGTTCCTTTGTCTGACTGGCAGCTCAGGTGAGCATGGACTGTGCCTTCCCCACCAGACTAAAATCCCCTAGACTGGGCAGAGAGTGTCCTTGCAGAAGTGGCTATGTCGCTCTCTTGAAACAGTTTTCTGAAGTCAAGGTTTTGTCTCCCCTGTCAGACTGTCGATGCCCCCAGAGCAGGGACTGCATCTCCACCACTGCACTGGAGGGCCCAGGACAATGGCCCCCCTCCTCCGGGGTCACAACCTTCATGTGGCCGGGCTGCCGATTCTTTCTGGAAAGAAGTCTCTTATTCCCTGTAACTTCAGGGCCCCACATGACCTGGCCTGGGGCTGGGGCTCTGGGAACTGTAAGTAAACGAATGAGTGAGTGAATGAACAATTGCAGGCAGGCCCCAGCTTGAACACGGTAGTCCCACGGGACCAGCAGGTAGCCTCAGGGTTCAGAACCAAAGCAAAGCTGGAGGCTCTCAGTGATTTTACTGGTCTCCATTTCAGGAGAGGAGGGCAGAGGGTTCCAGGCCCTTCAAACACCTGCCCCCAGGACCGGCAGCTGATAGATAGTCTTTGGAAGGGGCTGGGTTGGCCGGAAGGAGTGCCAGAGCACGCAGTCTGGCACAACACCCTCTCCTCCTCCCCTCCCCCAAGCCAATGCCAGGGCCAGCCTCTGGGCCAGGGTTGGAAGACAGCCAATGAGACCAGATGCTAATGACTCCAGGAAGGGCAGCAGGGAATAGCCACGGACTAAGAGAAACCCCAAACCAAACCTTTTTGGGTTTCCCCACCCCCACTTCCCATCCCCCACCCCGGGCCCCCCACCTCCATTCCTGGGCCCAAGAGAACCAGTACCCTAGACCTTAGCACAGTTCACACCCACCCCAGTTGCCAATCAAAGGAACTGACACCTTGCCCTAGGGGCCCAGCTTGATGAAGGGCTGTGGAGGCTGGGGGAAGGTGAGGATGCTATCTACTCCTGGCCTCTGCCCCTCCAGGCAGCTGGGGGAGGGTGGAGGCAGGGCCGCTCAGGACTCTACTCACATGCTGCTATTGGTCACCCAGGCCCTGAGAACTGGTACATCCCCAACCCCACTCTGTGTTTAGTAAAGGATGGGGGATGGTAGCAAGGCCTAGGATAATCGCTGGACCAAGAGAGGCCTGGAGGGCAGCCCCCCTAACACGCCCTATTCTGGCCTCTGGACGGCTTCGGTGTCTGTCAGGCGCCAGGCCCAGCTCACCCCTCCTTGCTCTCACAATCCCAGCTTTGTCCTGCCTGGTCTGGCTGGGCCCAGCTGGCTCCATACTGGCCAAGGGCCGCTGGAAACCAGAGCGGCTGGAGCCCCACCGAGTATTTTTCCAGGCTGGGCCGGGGGGCCCTCAGGAGACAGAAAAGGATGGGAAGGGAGCAGTGTTCATTCAGCCACTTGTTCATCCATTCCTTCCTTGGACAAATAATATTTATTGAGAGCCCACTTTGTGGCAGGCACTGTGCTGGGTGCAGGGGATTCAGCAGTGGGTCCAGTCAAGCCCACACCCTCCCGGATCTACATTCTAGAAGCCGGCTATCTAAGCAAACCTATGCCAACAAAAACTCTCCCCCACCGTTCCGCTCTGGGGGTGGGCTTGGAGCAAGAGGAGGATGTGTGGTCTGGGAAAGGTCAGGACGCTATGGACTAAGTGAAGGCCTATCTATCCCCGGCCTGTGCCCCTCCAGGCAGCTGGGGGAGGGTAGAGGCAGGGCTGCTCAGGGTTCTACCCACACGCTGCTGTTGGTCACCCGGGCCCCGAACCAGCCCTTCCAGTAGACGGAGTCCTGCCCCCCGTGCTCGAAGCGGACGAAGCGGACGCCCGGCCCGTAGTCAGTGAAGGTGTGGGAGATCTGGGGACGGAGGTAGCGAGAGTCAGCCTCCGAGGTCCTGATGCCTCTCCTGCCGCCCCACCCCGGCACAATCCGACCCCGCTCGGTTTCTCTGCGGTACTCGGAGCTCTCTCCACCACCCGGTGACTACCTCAGCCCTGCGCAGTGCCGGCGTGCCGTGGGCGGGGTCTCCTAAAGCCACACCCCTTGTGTCCGGGCCACGCCCCCTCCACCCTGGGCTCCTTAGGCTTACTTCCATCCAGCCTCCGCCGTCACTGTCTTGGGGCACCGCCACCTGCCCGCTGTTGAACTCGGCCAGCACATCCTCGTGCTCGGACAGTAGCTTCACGGTGAGCTCGTAGAGGCAGCCAGCGTCGCTGCGGCCAGAGTACCTGACCAGAGGGAGAGAGCGAGGTGGAGGGGTAGGGGGGCATGGCCTCAGCACTGTTGATCTCGCCCTGGAGATCGGATTTCCACAGAAGTCCTCCTGAACGCCCAGCATCCCTGTCGGCCAGTACTGCTAATGCTCCCAGCTTACAGATAAGGAAAACGAGGCCGGCAAGAGAAAGTGACAGCCCAAGAGCCAAACAAAAGGACTAAATTCCGGGTCGGCCAGATCCCAGCTTGGGGATGAAGCCAGTTCAGTGTCCTTTGGTTTGGACCACAGACTGATTTTGAAATATATATATTACATATATACAAACATATATGTGCATATATTTGCCAACATTTAAAACTCAGGAGAGGAGGTGAGTTTCCAGGTTCTCCTGAAAACTTAGAAGCTGTCAACTCTTGCAGATCCGTGGCCAACGTGGCCTCAACCCTGCAGGGGGGAGGCAGCACCATGGGGTGGGGGAGTCCCCAGCTGGCTCACCCCTCAGCCTTACCCCACTCCTCCCAGCCCCATGCCGCCCCAGGACCCTCTCACCAGTCCTTCACCACGATGGCCGGCTGAGTCGTATCCAGCAGCTCCTCCCAGTAGCCCTCGGCCTGCAGGTCAATGACCTGCGCTTTGCGGCACCACCTGGGAGAACTGGAGTTAGGACAGAGCGAACGCCCTCCCCCCACCCCCCCTACCCCCTTCTCCTTACTCAAAGGAGGAGGCGAAGTACTTCTTGACGCTCTCATCATGGGTGAACTCCACCCCACTGTCTCCAGGCAGCTCCTCCACCCTCCAGCCGTCCCCACCATGCTCCACGTCACACCAGCCCTCCAAGTCCTCTGTAGGGACACGACAGCCCCACCCTGGTCACCCAGTCCCTGCTAAGGCTGTGGCAGGGCTGGCTCTTGCCACTATGTGGAGGGGGGCAGGGCAAAGGTGGCACTTGGTGTCGGGGTGGGCAGATGATGAATGAGAGGGTGGACCAGTGGGCACTGTCTGAATCTGCCTCCCGGGAGGCGTGTCCGCCATCCTGCCCTGCTCCAGCTGGCTGAGGGTGGGAGGACCCGGGAGAGAGACCTCAGGGCGCAGATGGCCAGAGAGCCATTGTAATAGACAGCCTTGGGGGTATTCAGTGCTGGCACCCAGCCAGGCGCTTTCTCCCATTCCTCCTTCAAAGCCAGCCGGCGCCGTTTCGGCCCATTTCGCAGCAGGGGAAGCCGAGCTCGCCGGCGCCGCCCTCTCACCTTCCCCGCACGGGTTGCGCAGCAGGTTGCGGCGCCGCTTGCTTAGGAAGTAGAACCGCTGCCAGTGGTCGCGCTCCTCCTCCGCGCCGCCCTCGGGCACCAGCCCCTCCTGCTGGCACTTGAGCAGCCACAGCGGGGAGCCGTCCACCAGCTCCTTCCAGCGCAGGCACACCAGGCGGCAGGCCTGCACCAGCTCGGCGGCCGGGAGCGCGGCCAGCACGCGCAGCAGCAGCGGCTCGGGCAGCTCGTCCAGGTAAGCGGCCGCAGCCTCCTCCTCCTCCTCCTGGTCCTCCGGCCGCTCCTCCTGGGCGCTCACCTCCTCGGGCTGCTCCTCCGGGCTTGCCTCCTCCGGCTGGCCCATGCTCTCTGCAGGTAGGGGTGGGTGGGGGGCTGTGACTCCCCCACGCTGTCCGCCTCCAGGCCCCAGGACTACAATGTACCTGTATCCTCCCCCACCCACCGTGGGACAATCCACAGCTGGGGCTGGAGATTCCGTGACTGCAGACTGGTGTCCAAGGAGGAGGGCCACAGGGCCACACACCAACCCTGGATCAGCCCCTAAGTCCAAAGAGGTGCCTGTTTCCTCAGCTGGACCAGTAAACTCCAGGCCTGGGCAGATACATAGCAGCAAGGATCATGTTATTATTATTAATGACGTCTACCTATAGCACTGTCCTAACGCTTTCACACAGGAACTCCTTTCACTCTCCCAAGCACACTCTGAGATCCCTGCTCCCCTCACCTCCTCAGGAAGCCTTCCAGGACTTCTCCGGTGACACCCCTATGCACAGCTGTTCCTGCTTTTTTCCTGGGGCGTGATCCTGTGATAAACACCTGTCTCTGGCCTCATGAGGACCAGAACATGGTCTGGAAAACACACAGCTTCATGCCCTGTGCCTGGCATCTGGTACCTTGCCTGGTGTGTTGTCAGGAGCTCATGTGTTGGGCTACTCAGCAAGTGTTAGGCACTGTCCAAAGCATTTCAACTTCATTTACTCTTTAAATTCTCATACCAGCTGGGCACCATGGCTCATGCCTGTAATCCCAGCACTTTGGGAGGCTGAGACAAGCAGATCACAAGGTCAGGAGTTCGAGACCAGCCTGACCAACATTGTGAAACCCTGTCTCTACTAAAAATACAAAAAAATTTAGCCAGGCAGGCCAGGCGCGGTGGCTCATGCCTGTAATCCCAGCACTTTGGGAGGCTGAGGCAGGCGGATCACCTGAGGTCGGGAGTTCAAGAGCAACCTGACCAACATGGTGAAACCCTGTCTCTAAAAATAAATAAATAAATAAAAATAATAATAATAAAAATTTAGCCAGGCATAGCGGTACTTGCCTGTAATCCCAGCTACTTTTAGGAGGCTGAAGTGGAAAAATCGCTTGAACCCAGGAGGCGGAGGTTTCAGTGAGCTGAGATCATGCCACTGCACTCCAGCCTGGGTGACAGAGACTCCGTCTCAAATGAAAAAAAAAAAAAAAAAAAAAAACAGAAAGTAAAAGTAAATCCTCATATTATTTGAATTTGCTCTTATTGCTGTCCTTTTTTTTTTTGAGACGGAGTTTTGCTCTTGTTGTTCAGGCTGGAGTTCAATGGCATGATCTCGGCTCACCGTAACCTCCGCTTCCTGGATTCAAGCGATTCTCCTGCCTCAGCCTCCCAAGTAGCTGGGATTACAGCCGAGCACCACCATGTCCAGCTAATTTTTTGTACTTTTAATAGAGATGGGGTTTCTCCATGTTGGTCACGCTGGTCTCGAACTCTCGACCTCAGGTGATCCGCCCGCCTCGGCCTCCCAAAGTGCTGGGATTACAGGCGTGACCCACTGTGCCCGGCCTACTGTCCTTATTTCATTGATGAGAAAACTAACGCACAAAGAAGTGAAACAGCCCAGGATCACATGGCTCATCAGTGGTTGGAGCCTGGATTTGAACCCAGACAATCTGACTCCAGAACCATCTTAAACCACCACAGCCTCCACAAAATAATTCACTGAATTAGTAGGCAGTGTTAGGATTTTGGCTTTTCTGGTTGTTTTGTTTTTGTTCTGAGATGGAGTCTCACTCTGTCATCCAGGCTGGAGTGCAGCGGTGCAATCTCTACTCACTGCAACCTCTGTCTCCCGGTTCAAGCGATTCTTCTGCCTCAGCCTCCCGAGTAGCTGGGATTACAGGCATGTGCTATCATGCCTGGCTAATTCTTTGCATTTTTAGTAGAGACAGGGTTTCTCCATGTTGGCTTAGCTGGTCTTGAACTCCTGACCTCAGATGATCCATCCCTGCTCAGCCTCCCAAAGTGCTAGGATTACAGGAGTGAGCCATCAAGCCCAGCCAACTTTTCTTTTTAAAGATGGGGTCTCACTATGTTGCTCAGGCTGGCCTCCAACTCCTGGACTCAAGCAATCCTCCTGCCTCGGCCTCCCAAAGTGCTGGGATTACAGTCATGCTCCACGGCACCCAGGCTAGGATTTTGCCTTTGCAAGTGCAAATGCTCAGGCTCAGGAATGAAGTGACTTGTTGAAGGACACACTGCCAGGATTTAGGGAAGCAGACACGGGACCTGAGGCCTTCAGGGTAGAGAGAACAGAGCCTAGAGACCCAGCTATTGTGTGACTTGGGGATGAGGAGGGACTCATTAAAAGAAACTGTATCAAGCAAGGAGAGGACACAGGGGCTTGGGGAAGGAAACTTTCTCCACCTCTTCTTTTCCCCTCCCTGGCCCTCAGTTTTCTCATCTATAAAATGGGGGTAATCATTGTGCCAGGCCATACAGACAGGACAGATGTCCAAATCCACTGAGGAGGGGGGCAAGGGCATTCTGAATTGTAAAGAGGTGGGCAGATGTCACCGCGGCAGCCGGACTGTCTCTTAGATCCCAGTCGGCTTCAGCTGGGCCGTCACAGCCCTGAGTAAACGGACACCGAGTGCCCCAGATGCCTGGACGAGGGAGAGCCAGTGAGGAGGAGACAGGGCCACTCTGGGTAATCAGGGAGACCACAGCTCTCAGATCTATGAACACAGAGTTCCTAAGGGCTAGGACCCGGAAAGCCAAGGCAGTGGTGGGCACAGTCCAGGCACTGGAGAAGGGGATAGGTGGCAGGGCCCAGACCCAAGTCTCCAGGCCCACCAGCCCCTAACCTCCTCACATGCAACCTCTCCTCCCTGCCCAACACACAGTCGGGACCTTGAGAGCTTTCTCAGAGCCCAGAGCACACAGTGAGTCCTCAATCAATCTTCCTGAGTGAACCTCATTGAACACAGCACTTCTCCTTCCTTGTTAGCTTTTTTTTTGGCCACATTTTTATGATGTGAGGATTTACACCTGCCCCTTTGGCAAAGCGGAAACGGAGACCAAAAGGGGCTTAATGGCTTCTCCAAGACATCACAGAACAGCGGAAAGACAGAGGAAAGGGCCAGGCCTGAAGCCACATCATCTGCCCATGTGAATGCCCTCAGCTCTCTGGGGAGCTGGGCCCAGTGTCCTCACCTCTCCAGTCCTCCCCCTCCCCGGCCCTGGCCCCAGCAGACACCTGATGCTCCCCGAAAGGTGCACCTCACCTAGTCCCCTCTTCTGGCCCTGGGGCCTGGCACTGGAGGCCCCAGATCCAATTACCGTTCCCCCCACCCTCTCTCTTGCACACACAACTCCCCACATTGTAGCTGTCGGAAAGTTATCTGGCCCCTGGAAGCTGCCTACCTGCGAGACTGATTCACTCACCTGGATTGGGCCCCAGAGTCCAGGGAATAGCCGAGCCCTGGGAAAAGGCAGGAGCCAGGTCTAGAGCCCTACAGAGGGTATGGCCAGAAGGCCAGAAATTGGGAGCAAGGACTGCAGGCGCTGGTATTTTCACGGTTGGAGGTGGGGGGTGGTTTGGGGGCCTGAGCGTCCATCAGTCTGTTTGCCACCGCCTACCCCAAGCAATGCCCACCCCCAGCTGGACCTGATGAGGAAAGAGTGGTGGCTGTCTGCAGGCAGGTCCTGTTCCCATCCTGACTCAGCAGGCCCAGCAGGGAGTTGGAGGTATGGGGGTGGGGGGTCTTGGGTGCCAGAGAGGGTGACTGGGCAGTCTGGGAGGGCCCTGAGCACCAGCCAGAGCTGCCCCCAACGCTCCCTCACCGCTAGCCCGGTCCTCACTGGGCATCTCACAACCCCGGGGAGGGGCAGCCCCTCCAGGCGAGAGAGCTCAGGAGGAAGGCAGGGATAGGTGAAGCCAGGCCAGGGACCCCAAGGAACCCACGGGGATCCAGGCGGCCCAGAGCCAGAGCTGGCACATGGCAGAGCTGACGGAAGAAAAGGCTCGCAACCTCCGTCCCTGACGCATCCCAGGCCCCCGCCAGACAGAAAGCTGGGAGGCGGGAATGTGGGGGTCCTCTGGTGCTACTTCCTGGCTAAATGGGACGCAGGAGTCCTCCCTCCCTGCCGGTCGCCTCTCATGGCCTCCCGCTAGACAGAGGTAGCAGAGAGATGTGCTCCCTGAAGACCGCCTCTAGGACTTTGATGGCGTGAAAGTTCGCCCTCCGGGTCTCGGGGGCCCCCTCGCTCTCTGACGCCCCTCGGTGCCGCGCTCGCCCGCCGACCCCGTCTCCCCTCCCCGCTGCAGCGACCGGTGCAGGCGGCGGCTACCTGGGTCACCGTCTCCGTCCATCGCTGCGGAGGGCGGTCGCAAGAGGAAGAGCCGGAGCGCTGCTGGCTGCGTGAGTCCCGGGGCCGCGACTCCCGGCGCAGTCCGCGTCTGGGTCTGTCCCCGCGGCCGCGCCTCTTAAAGGCCCCCGCCCCGCCCCGCCCCGCCCCGCCTCTGGCCCCGCGCCCGGCGGCCCCGCAGTCCCAGCAGTCGGCCCGAGGCCCGGGGCTGCAGGTTCCTCAGCGGACCTAGGAGGCCGGGAAAGGTCAGGAGTTGGGTTATTTTAAATTGGGTCCGATTTGGGGCATCTCCCAGCACGCTCCTGGAGGGCTGCTGGGAGGAGGCGGCGAGGGGAGGCAAGGAGAGGCTGGGTCAGGCCGAGGGTGCGGGGCGGGTGGCCCAGACGGAGTCGGGGAGTAGGAGACGCTTTCCGCCCCACCCCCCACCCCAGGTAATTTTCCTACGCCACGGTCGGGGGCGCGTCCCTGGCCCCGCGCGGCGCGGCGTGGGGCGGGGGGGCGGGGCCTGGCGGGCTGGGGCGGGGCCTAACTTCCCGGGCGAGCGCAGGCCCAGTTGGTGAAGCCCGGGAGGCTCAGCGGATAGTGCTGCAGCGGCCGAGTGCAGGTGACTGGCGGGAGGGGGCACGGGGGGCGCTGGGGAGGGGGTGCGGCCGGGCGGGGGCTGCCGGGAGGGCTCCTGGGTTCCCAGTCGCGCCGCAGTTGCCGAGGAAGGCCTGGCATCGACCAGGCCCAGGCCGCCGAGCTTGGCCGGGCTGCGCTACGCGGCCGCAAACCCGGGCTGGGGTCGCCACCGATGTGCAGGCGTCCGAGCCCAGGCTTTAGGGGAGGGGGACATCTTAAAGCACAGCGTGGGAAGGGGAGGCTGCAGGCGCGCTGGCGGACTTGAGGCTGGAGGAGCCCAGCCGCGGGGCTGGGGGTGGGGGTGGGGAGATAGAAAGGGCCTTTCCCTGTCGCCGACCCTCTTGCCACTGCCAGCTAGGCAGGTCTTTTCTGTGAGATCTTGAGAAGATGGCTGCAGCCCTTTGGACCTCCGCAAGAGGCAATGATAATTAGCACCCTCCTCCCATCATGTTCCGAGAATGGGAGAGAGGATGGTGACGGCACAGGAGGCCTGGCGTGCTCTGCCGAGCTGCGCATTACAGCCCCATTAATGACTGTCTAGCCTACTGAAAAAGGCTGGCCCTGGAATCACAGAAAATCCGGGCTCCTGCCCCCTCTCCCCTTATGTTTGTTTGACCTCGGGCTGTGCCTTCCACCTCTTGTGGGAGGCCAGAGGAAAAAAAAATCACAGCTCGGCTTTTATTAGAGCACCTGATGTGTCCCAAGCTCCTTGGATGGCCCCAGTGACCCCTGAAGGTAAAGCACCCGTTTACAGAGAAGGAAACTGAGGCTGGGAGAGACACCATGAGTCTCCTGAGATAAAGGGCAGAGCAGGGATGAGGGATGAGGGATGCGGCCTGCAGCATAGCTTTTCAACAGCCACAGGAAGGTGTCCAGAAGCCACCAGCAATGGCCGTGGGAAACATCAACGAGTTGCCGGAGAACATCCTGCTGGAGCTGTTCACGCATGTCCCTGCCCGCCAGCTGCTTGTGAACTGCCGCCTGGTCTGCAGCCTCTGGCGGGACCTCATCGACCTGGTGACCCTCTGGAAACGAAAATGCCTGCGAGAGGGCTTCATCACCGAGGACTGGGACCAGCCCGTGGCCGACTGGAAGATCTTCTACTTCCTACGGAGTCTGCACAGGAACCTCCTGCACAACCCGTGCGCTGAAGGTGGGATACAGGCCGGGTCTGGCATGCCCCCAGTACACACGCTGTCATGACACCAGTAATAGGTATTGAGCACTTAATATAAGCCAGGTACTTGGATGGTTTAACTCCTTTCTCCTCTCACAGTTGCCCGAAGAGGTGGGTACTGATGGTGTACACATTTTTCAGATAGGCAGACTGAGGCCAAGAGTGGTGTTTCTTATTCTACTTTTTTTTTCTCTCTCTCTTTTTTTGAGATGGCATTTCACTGTCACCCAGGCTGGAGTGCAGTAGCATAATCTTGGCTCACCGTAACCTTCATCTCCTGGGTTCAAGCAATTCTCCTGCCTCCGCCTCCCAAGTAGCTGGGATTACAGCCATGCGCCATTAAGCCTGACTAATTATTTTGGGGTTTTTTGTTGTTTTTTTTTTTTTTTTTAAAGACGGGTTTCACCATGTTGGTCAGGCTGGTCTTGAACTCCCGACCTCAGGTGATCCGCCCGCCTTAGCCTCCAAAGTGCTTGGATTACAGGCATGAGCCACCACGCCGGGCCCTTTTTGTTTTTTTCTGAGACAGAGTCTCACTCTGTTGCCCAGGCTGGAGTGCAATGGTGCGATCTTGGCTCACTACAACCTCTGCCTCCTGGGTTCAAGTGAGTCCCCTGCCTCAGCCTCCTGAGCAGCTGGGATTACAGGTGCCTGCCTGTAACACGCCCAGCTAATTTTGTATATGTTTAGTAGAGACGGGGTTTCACGATGTTGACCAGGCTGATCTCAAACCCCTGGCCTGAAGTGATGCGCCTGCCTTTGCCCCCACTAAGTGCTGGGATTACGCATGTGAGCCACTGCACCCAGCCTCTTATTCTACTCTTGAGATTATTTCTTCAGTGCCCTTTCCTAGGAAAGGGAATGTTGGCCAACTGGGACGAATTCTTCTCAAGACACAGCCAGGGCCACTGCACTCCAGTCTGGGCGACAGAGCAAGACTGTCTCAAAAAAAAAAAAAATGACACAAGGCCGGGAAGTCAGACCCATATATTGTTCCCAGGCTCCAGGGTTGGTCTTACTGACACAGTCCCAGAGGGCCAAAGGGGTTTTGCTTGTGGAAGAAGGGGAGATCCAGCCTTCTTCCCAGCATGTTACAACAGGTCAAGCAAGGCTTCTACAGCTTCTTGCTTGCTGGGGTGTCGGGTAGACACTGGGATGGGATGGGAACCTCGTTTTCCACAACATGACCAAATTCTGGAACAAAATGATAATAAAACAATTCCTCAAAGCTGTGCATGAGCCAAATCTGGCTAAGGCATTAAGAATTGTTTTATGATGGGCACGGTGGCTCATGCCTGTAATTCCAGCACTTTGGGAGGCCAAGGCGGGTGGATCACCTGAGGTCAGGAGTTCAAGACCAGCCTGGCCAACATGGTGAAACCCCGTCTCTACTAAAAATACAAAAATTAGCCGGGCGTGGTGGCAGGTGCCTATAACCCCAGCTACTCGGGAGGCTGAGGCAGGAGAATCGCTTGAACCCGGGAGGCAGAGGTTGCAGTAAGCCAAGATTGCGCCATTGCACTCCAGCCTAGGCAACAAGAGCGAAACTCCGTCTCAAAAAAGAAAAAAAGAATCATTTTTACATTTTTAAAGGGTTATTTAAAAAAAAAAAAAGAAGAAACAACAAAAAACTATGCAGTAGAGATAGTATGTAGCCCCCAGGCCTAAAATATTTTGGCACTTTGCCGAAAAGCTTCCCAGCCCCTTTCTTACTCCAGCTTACAGAGGAGACAACCAAGGCTTAGAGAGGAAAAGCAATTGGCCCAGGGTCACACAGCTGAGTACTGGTAGAGCTGGGATTAGACCCAGGTCTATCTGGCCCACATCAGAGCATTCTCCATCACAGAAGGGGTCTGGCCATTCGAATCACCATGTGTCTCAGGGCCCCCAGGGAAATCACCTCCCTGTGCCTGTGACACAGGAAGCACCTAAGACTCGGTGAGCACTGTGATCCTCAGCGTCCCACAGCATAGAGCCTGAGGGCAGCCGCTGAGATGCAAGCAGAGGAGCAGGGAGGAAGGGGGACTGGGAGAAGGTGGCCACGGAGGGGCCTCCCTTCAGTGTGAACTCTGCTTTTCCACCAGAGGGGTTCGAGTTCTGGAGCCTGGACGTGAATGGAGGTGACGAGTGGAAGGTGGAGGATCTCTCGAAAGACCAGAGGAAGGAATTCCCCAATGACAAGGTCAAGAAATACTTCGTGACTTCCTATTAGTAAGATCTGGGGACTTGGGGTCGGGGAAAGCCCAAATCAGTTTATCCTGGGGTCTCTCCTACCCTGGGAAGGGGCAGTCCTAGACCCTGACTGCCTTAGTGGTGGGCCCCAGCCCCTCCCACCCCTCTGCCTGCCCCTAGCACCTGCCTCAAGTCCCAGGTGGTGGACCTCAAGGCTGAAGGGTATTGGGAGGAGCTGATGGATAACACACGGCCGGACATCGAGGTCAAGGACTGGTGAGTGCCTGGGGCGAGGGTCTGGGGGGGGGCATGCCACTCAGGCGCCCCACCCCCACCCTGCCCCCCAATGTTCGAGGCCCTGATGGACCCTCCCTCTCCCTGCAGGTTCGCAGCCAGGCCAGACTGCGGGTCAAAGTACCAGCTGTGCGTTCAGCTCCTGTCGTCCGCTCACGCGCCTCTGGGGACCTTCCAGCCAGACCCGGCGACCATCCAGCAGAAGAGCGATGCCAAGTGGAGGGAGGTGCGTGGGCCTGGGAGGCAGAGGGAGAGGCAGATCATCCAAGGCTGAGGCTGCAGTCAGATGGGCCTAGGTTCAGATCCAAGCTCTGTGCTTTCTCACCTGTGCTCCCAATGCTCTGGGCGTCACTCACCGCTTCTGTAAAACAGTATATAGTGCTTCCCTCATAGAGCTCCGAAAGAAATGATGAAATGATGCTGGTGAAGCCAGAGCCAAAAAATATTTCAAAAAGTTGGCCAGGTGTGGTGGCTCACGCCTGTAATCCCAACACTTTGAGAGGCCGAGGAGGCCGGATCACCTGAGGTCAGGAGTTTGAGACCAGCCTGGCCAACATGGAGAAACCCCATCTCTACTAAAAATACAAAATTAAAAATACAAAATTAGCCAAGCATGGTGGCACATGCCTGTAATCCTAGCTGCTCGGGAGGCAGAGGCAGGAGAATTGCTTGAACCTGGGAGGCGGAGGTTGCGAGCCAAGATTGCGCCACTGCACTCCAGTCTGGGCAACAGAGCAAAACTCCATCTCAAAAAAAAAAATTCCAAAAGGTTGACAGTAATTATTAATATTTATTATTATTGTTTTCTAGACTTGGGTCAGCAAATTTGTTTGTTTTAATTTACTTATTTTTAGGAACAGGGTCTCTGTCACCCAGGCTGGAGTGCAGTGGCACATTCATTGCTCACTGCAGCCTCAAACTCTTAGGCTGAAGCCATCTACCTACCTCAGCCTCCTGAGTAGCTGGGAATGCAGGTGCCTGCCACCACACCCAGCTAATTAAAAAAAAATTTTTTTAATAGAAACAGAGTTTTGCTTTGTTGCCCAGGCCGATCTCGAACTCCTCACCTCAGGGCATCCTCCCACCTCAGCCTCCCAAAGTGCTGGAACTACAGGCATGAGCCACTGTGCCCAGCCCTAGCAAATGCTTTCTTAAAATGGCAGATATGAACATTTTAGACTTTGCAGGTCACACTCTGTCTGTCCCAACTACTCAACTCTCCACAGCTCTAGACAACATGGAAACAAATGGATGTGGCTGTGTTCCAGTAAAACCTTATTTATAAAAGCAGGCAGTGGGCCTGTGGGCCATTGTTTATCACCCCAGCCTTGTCCAGTAGAACTTTCTGTAGTGATAGAAATGGTCTGTGTCTGGCCGGGCGTGGTGGCTCACGCCTGTAATCCAAGCACTTTGGAGGCCAAGGCGGGCGGATCACCTGAGGTCGGGAGTTCAAGAAATGGTCTGTGTCTACACTACCCAGTAAGGAAGCCAGTGGCTACGTGTGACCACTGGACAGTTAGTAAGAGCCAGTTCCTAGTGCAACAGAGTACCTTTTTTATTTCACCTAATTTTACTTAATTTGAACTTAAATGATACACATGCCCTGTGATGAGGGTATTGGATATCCTTTGGCAGCTTGCAATTTCTTTCCATTTCTTTGGGCTGAATGAATGACAGTCCTATGGAGTACACCAGCAGGATCTTGCTCCATTTTACAGATGAGGAAACTGAGGCACGAGGAAAGGCAGTGGTCTGCTCAAAATCACAGAGCTAGAGCTAGAACTCCATTCTGCTGAATTTTGGTCCAGCACCAAGAACTCAGCCCCTTATTCCCCTACCCCATCAGGCAGTATCACATATGCGGTCAGCTCTCCCCAACAACCGCCTTTTTTTTTTAAGGCTCATTTTCTTTAATTTCTTTTGTTTTTCAGAAACAGGGTCTCACTCTGTTGCCCAGGCTGGAGTGCAGTAGCGTGATCACAGCTCACTGCAGCCTTGACCTCCTGCCTCAACCTATACTGCTACCTCAGCCTGCCTGGGACTATAGGCATGCACCACCATGCCAGGCTATTTTTTTCTTTTTTCTTGTAGAGATGGTATCTCACTATCTCTCGTTTGCAACTAGATGGGTCGCAAACTCCTGGCTCAAACAATCCTCCCACCTCCACCTTCCAAAGTACTGGGATTCCAGGTGTGAGCCACCACACCCAGCCCGAGTCAGCTCCCTTGACCACTCTCCCTGCTCTACCTGCCCCGCCAGGTCTCCCACACGTTCTCCAACTACCCGCCCGGCGTCCGCTACATCTGGTTTCAGCACGGCGGCGTGGACACTCACTACTGGGCCGGCTGGTACGGCCCGAGGGTCACCAACAGCAGCATCACCATCGGGCCCCCGCTGCCCTGACACCCCCTGAGCCCCCATCTGGTGAACCCTGACTGGTAAACAACTGCTGTCAGAAAAGGGCTGGGCTTGGGAAGGGGAGGTGGACGCCAGGCATCCCTAGACCTCTGACTTCACTCTTGCCCCCAGCTGCCTCTTCTTTGTGGAGCTTCAGTGTGGGTAGCCCTCTTGATGAATGATGGCCAGGGAAGCCTTCATGGGCCCCTTTCAGAGACAGAGCACCTGAGATGTGGGAGGTGCAGTGTGTTCCCCTGGACCCCTCAGAGAGTTGAGCTTGGAGGCCAGCCTGGATCTCTCTCCCTTCCCCTCCCGGGACCATTCTCCCTGTGTTCCTTGAAGACCCTCAGAGCAGGGACAGGCAACACGTCTGGCAAGCTTGCAGCTGCCCTCATGGTGCAAGTGCAGGGAGGTGACCGTGTAACTCAGACTGATCTGGGAAGCAGAGGGCGGGCTCATGGGCCATGCTCTGCCCAGTCTGCTGCTCGTAGTCTCTGGCTCTGCCTGCCTACTCAGAAGAGATGGCTTTGGCTCAGAGGCTCAGGCCTGGTCTGAGATGGGCAGACCCAGGGTGCGGTAGGGTCTGGGTCGAGTGTGAACTGTCCTCACTATCAGTGAAGCCCCAGAAGCTAGATGGGTACCAGGTAGGGGTCAGGTTCCCAGAGGACTGAGGTAATCCTGCACAGGATGTCCCAGGGCAGGTGGGGAGCAGGACAGGACCTGATGCTGACAGCCGGACACGTGAGCCCTGGATGAGCACGGTAGGGGCTTTGAAGGATCGCCTGTCCACCTCCCAGATCCAGGCCAGGCCCCCTCTGGCTTGGAGAGCATTCCAAGCCCCCACCCCACCCCTAGAGCTGCCATTCCCAGGACCTCTCTATCCCACTCAGTCACCCTTGGAACTTGCCTCTTGTCCTGCGGGAAGGACAGCCGTGTTCTCCTGACCTCAGCCTACTGCATGCAGCCAAATAAAAGGTGTGCCCAGCCTAACCTGTGCCCTGTGGTTTCTGGAAGGAAAGGCAGACTTTAGGTGGTCCTGCCCGGACCTGCAGATGGTACGATGGCGTGGCTTCTGTCTAAGGTACAAAGGGGTTGACATTTCAGGAACCATCACAGAAGCAGGTTCACGGGACAGACCCCTCAGTGCGCTGCAAGCGTCTCACCTGGCAGCCGTCCAGTACTGCCGGCTTCCTCTGGAGGCCCAGCCACAGGCTGGGGTTGGGGTAGATGGACATCTCTGGGCAGCCCTTGAGTCCACCTCGTGCCAGACCAGCAGTGCCACCCAGGCACTGCCTGCTGGTGTTACTCTTTGCCAGGAGCTTTACTTTATGTTGGACGAAGCCGAAGCATTTAGAATGGTGCCTGACACACAGTAGGTGCTTGATATGGTTAAGCTTTGTGTTCCCACCCAAATTTTACCTTGAATGGTAATTCCAAGTGTTTAGGGAGAGTGGGAAGTGATTGGATTATGGGGGCGGTTTTCCCCATGATGTTCTCATGATAGTGACTGAGTTCTCACGAGATCTGATGGTTTTACACTTGCCGGTTTCCCCGGCTCCCTCCTGCTGCCATGTGAAGAAGGTCATTGCTTCCCCTTCACCTTCCACCATGACTGTAAGTTTCTTGAGGCTTCCCAGCCATGTGGAACTGTGTCAATTAAACCTCTTTCCTTTATAAATTACCCAGTCTCAGGTATTTGCTTATGTCAGTGTGAACATGGACTAATACTGGTCTCAATAAGTACTCCTTACATTTAGTTATCTCAATCAAGGGTGAGCTAGATAAGGGCCAGGGTGGAGTCACCACCCACCAGCCCATGGCAAACTGCAAAAGGACGGCCTTCCACGGAGAAGATGAGACCCTGACTGCAATTAATTCGGCCTGGGCCAGTCCCCTTGTGCAGTGCACAGCCTGCACAACCCTTGGTGGTTGCCTGAACAAGGTGCTTGCTAAATATTTGTTGACTGATGAAAGAAATTCATGAACTTAATCCTGGCAAAAAAACAGGTTTTTTTTTTTGTTTTTTGAGACAAGGTCTCGCTTTGTCACCCAAGCGACAAGGAGTGCAGAGGTGCAGTCTCGGCTCACTGCAGCCTCCCAGGTTCAAGCGCTTCTCCCACCTCAGCCTCCGGAGTAGCTGGGATTACAGATATGCGCCACCACGCCCTGCTAATTTTTTAATTTATTGTACAGACAGGGTTTTGTCATGCTGGCCAGGCTGGTCTGGAACTCCTGACCTCAAGCGATCCACCTGCCTTGGCTTCCCAAAGCGCTGTGTGAGCCACCACGCCCGGTCCCTCGGGGGTTTTTTTACCTTGTCTCTGAGGCCTACAGAGGTGACGCCCTGGAGAAGGAAGGAGCCCACTGGAGCCCAGTGCAGAGCTCCCGCCTCCAGGGAGGGTCGGGGGACTTGCCCTGTGGAGGGGGCGGGTGCCGTTGCTGAGCCGCCCGCCGCCTGGAGGGGGAGACTCAGCTTCAGGACACGCAGGCCGCCGCCAGGGCCTAAGCCCCGGAGACTCCAGGTTCGTCTTCCCGCGGTAAGGGTGCGGGGCCGGGCCGGGCCGGGCCGGGCCGGGCGGGGTCCGGAACTCGGGTGGGGACCGAGCGCAGCGCATGACGCAGCTACGCCGAGGCCGAAGCCTTAGGCTGGAGCCGACCCGGAGCTCCGCCGCTGTGCCCGAGTCGGGGGCTGGGATGGCCGGCACCGGGGCGTTCACGCAGCGCGTGTGTGCCGGTCCGCGCGGCTGGGGGTGCGGGGCGCGGGCTGCTGGGCCCGGACTCCGACTGGAGGCCTGGCTCCGGGACCACCCAGGCGGAAGCTCTGCAGCTGCGGCCTTCCCAGCCACGTCCCGAGGCCGGCGCCGGGTTCGGAGAACGGTCGGGGGACTTCCAGGCTCCCACGCGCCTGCGAAATCCGGCGCCTGCCTTTCCTGGACCACAGTTTCTGTTTCCGAGAAACGGGTGAAGTAAGAGCGCCCCGAGGGCTTGCTGGGAGGGTGGGCGCGGAGAAGGCGAGCACGGGACTCCAGGCCAGGTACTTGGGGACCCCAATCCGTGTGAGGGGACTTCCTAGGGCTGGCATGGATTTCCCCACCACAAAATGCCCCAGGCCGGAGCACAAGAAAATGCGGACGGAGCCAGAGACCAGACTTCGGTCACCACGTGGAAAGCCATTGGTGCCTAGACACCTCCAGCTTGGAGCCCAGTGGCTTTTATTTGGTCTAGTCTAGACAGTGCCTTTAGAAGTTGCCAGCATTTATTTATTTTATTTATATTTTTTAGGCAGAGTCTTGCCCTGTCACCCAGGCTGGAGTGCAGTGGCCTGATGAGGGCTCACTGCAGCCTCGACTTCCTGGTCTCGAGCAATCCTCCTACCTCAGCCTCCTGAGTAGCTGAGACTACAGGCTCACACCACAAGGCCTAGCTGATTTCTTTTATTCTGTTTCCTTTTTTTTTTTTGAGACAGAGTCTTGCTCTGTCACCAAGGCTGGAGTGCAGTGGCACGATCTCAGCTCACTCCAACCTCCGATTCTGGGGTTTAAGCAAGTCTCCTGCCTCAGCTTCCTGAGTGGCTGGAAATACAGGCACCCACCACCATGTCTGGCTAATTTTTATATTTTTAGTAGAGACTGGGTTTCACCATATTGGCCAGGCTGGTCTCGAACTCATGACCTTGTGATCCATCTGCCTCAGCCTCCCAAAGTGCTGGGATTACAGGCATGAGCCATTGCAGCGCCTGGCCTAATTTCTTTTTTTCTAGAGACAAGAGACTCACTATGTTGCCCAGACTACAAGCATTTTTAATTGACAAGTTTTGCTTTTTTTTTTTTTTTTTTCAAATGCTTACAGTTGGTTCTCAACACTTAGAAGACTTGACCACATTGGGTTTTTTTCCATCAAAGCATTTTTTTTCCTTTTTGAGATGGTCTTGCTCTGTTACCCAGGCTGGAGTGCCATGGCCCAATCATGGCTCACAGGCTAGCGGGCTCCTTCCTTCCCTAGGGTGTGACCTCAGCAGGCCTCATGGACTCTAAGGTAAAAAACCTCTGAGGGGCCAGGTGCGGTGGCTCACACCTGTGGGCCACTGCAGCCTTGACCTCTTGGGCTCAGGAGATCCTCACGCCCTAGCCTCCCAAGTAGCTGGGACCACAGGCACTCGCCACTATGCCCGGCTAATTTTCTCACTATTTATAGAGACAGGAACTCCCTGAACTGCCAAGGTTGCAAAGCGTTTTTCATGAGACACAAGTACCTCACCTGTTTTCTCTGCCATGCTAAAGTGTTCCTCCATGACCAGGAGCCAGCATGCACCCACCCCCTTTTTTCTGGGATGGGAGCTTTAAGAAGACTATGAACTGCTGCTTTAGCCAAGCCTCTATGGAAAATCAGAAGAGGCCAGCAAAAGGCCGGGCGCGGTGGCTCACGCCTGTAATCCCTACACTTTGGAAGGCCGAGGTGGGTGGATCACCTGAGGTCAGGAGTTCGAGACCAGCCTGGCCAACATGGTGAAACCGTGTCTACTAAAAATACAAAAATTAGCCAGACATGGTGGCGGGTGTATGTAATCACAGCTACTTGGGAGGCTGAGACAGGAGAATCACTTGAACCCAGGAGGCGGAGGTTGCACTGAGCTGAGATCGCACCATTGCACTCCAGCCTGGTGACAAGAGCAAAACTCTGTCTCAAAAAAAAAAAAGAGGCCAGCAAGTTTCTGTTTTCCTGCTCGTAGGTGGAAAGCATTCTCTCCTCATGTGTAAGCAGACGAGGCCCACCTGGGTGACAGTGCAGCGCCCTGGCTGCCAGCCCACCCCCACCTACCTGGGACAAGTACTTGGGATCCCTTTAGGGGACTAACCAGGTGCCCCCAGGTAACAGATTCAGGCTGGGGCGTGGCACTACTCGAAGTTTTCCAGAACCCATGTACAGTACAGAGGCAGAGGGAGGACAGTGTCGTGGGCAGGTGTGTGCTGGCGGCAATGCCGACCGACGCTCTGTGCTTCACTTGGTCCTCCTGGCCCTTCCGGGTCGGGACAGTTACCCCCTCCTTTTCACAGTTTCCCAGCTAGTCACTGCAGGTCAGGATTCGAACCCAGGCAGTCTTCTCAGGCACCCTTCATCCGTTTGTTTTCCAGCAATCTCCAAGTGGACTCTGGCCTGACACCCAAGACAGCCCAGTCGGATGCTGTGGGGGCTTCCCATTGGGTTGTTTTATCACATCTGACTTCCAGGCAGAAGTGAGCTTCTAGGGAGAGGGCGGTGGTTTCTCGGCGCTAGCCCACCACTGAATGAACATTAATGAGTCTGGGATATAAAAATGATTTTATATTCTGGCCGGGTGCGGTGACTCACGCCTGTAATCCCAGCACTTTGGGAGGCCAAGGTGGGCAGATCACAAGATCAAGACCATCCTGGCTAACATGGTGAAACCCCGTCTCTTCTAAAAATACAAAAAATTAGCCAGGCATAGTGGTACACGCCTGTAGTCCAGCTACTGAGGAGGCTGAGGCAGGAGAATCGCTTGAACCTGGGAGGCCGAGGTTGCAGTGAGACAAGATCGAGCCACTGTACTCCAGCCTGGGTGACAGAGCAAGACTCCATCTCAAAGAAAAAGATTTTATATTCTAACAGTGAATCCAGAGCATTAAAATAACAATCACCAAATCCTCACAGAACTCGCAGACAAGTGTGGCCTTTGCAAAATAGTCCACCCAGCCCGCTGGCTTTCAAATTAAGCTATCTTTTTTAATTGGGGAAGGGCCTTTTAAAAAATGTGTCTCTAAAGACTTTAGTACTTTTATTGCACTCTTCTGAATGTGTGTCCCATGACTACTCTTTCCATTGATGGCCTGCTCTTTACTGGGAGGACCCTCAGCCTCAGAAATACTCTTTTGTGGTTTTTTTGTTGCGTTTTTGAGCCAGGGTCTTGGTTAGTTGCCCAGGCAGGAGTGCAGTGGCACGATCATAGCTCACTGCAGCCTTGAACTCCCAGGCTCAAGAGATCCTCAACCTCAGCCTCCCAAGTAGCTGGGACTCCAGGAGTGTGCCACCACACCTGGCTAATGCAGGGTTAGAGAGGAGTCCCTGGCCTGGTTCCCTGGGGGCCTGAGGGCCCACCTCCCTGGTCAGGCTCGTAACCACTACTGCCCCCGACAGGCCATGGATGCTCCCCACCCCACCGCAGCCCTGGTCAGCATTAACGAGCTGCCGGAGAACATCCTGCTGGAGCTGTTCACGCACGTGCCTGCCCGCCAGCTGCTGCTGAACTGCCGCCCCGTCTGCAGCCTCTGGCGGGACCTCATTGACCTCATGACCCTCTGGAAGCGCAAGTGTCTGCGAGACGGCTTCATCACCAAGGACTGGGACCAGCCCGTGGAGGACTGGAAGATCTGCTACTTCCTAAGGAGCCTGCAGAGGAACCTCCTGCACAACCCGTGCGCCGAAGGTGGCATGGGGGCGGGGTGGAGGCTCTTTCCCATCCTCGGGCCTTGGCACTTGCAATTTCTGGAATGTTCTCTAACCCTAAAGACCCACCTCCCTCCCTTGGTTCCTTCTCATTCTTCAGGTCTCAATTCAGAGACCTGCCCTGTCCTCCCAATCTGAAAACAGCACTCCCACCTCTAGCATAGCACCCCCATTTCATGTCCTGTAACATTTTTCACCGGTCAGAGTGGCTCACACCTGTAATCCTAGCACGCTGGGAGGTTGAGGTGGGTGGAGTACTTGAGGTCAGACATTTGAGCCCAGCCGGGCCAACATGGTGAAACCCCACCTCTACAAAAAGATGAAAAAATTAGCCAGGCAGGGTGGCAGGCGCCTGCTATCTCAGCTCCTCAGGAGGCTGAGGCAGGAGAATCACTTGAACCTGGGAGGTGGAGGTTGCAGTGAGCCAAGGTCGTGCCACTGCACCCTAGCCTGGGCAACAGAGCAAGACCCTGTCTCTAAAAAAATAATTAAAAAATAAAACAAATAGGCAAGGCGCAGCGGCTCACACCTGTAATCCCAGCACTTTGGGAGGCTGAGGTGGGCAGATCACTTGAGGTCAGGAGTTCAAGACCAGCTTAGCCAACATGGTAAACCTGTCTTTACTAAAAATACAAAAATTAGCCAGGCATGGTGGTAGGCACCTCCCAACCACTTGGGAGGCTGAGGGAGGAGCACCGCTTGAACCTGGGAGGTGGAGGTTGCAGTGAGCCGAGATCACACCACTGCACTCCAGCCTGGGTGACAGAGCAAGACTCTATCTTTAAAAAAAAAAAAAAAAGAGGATCCTGGGAGATGCCAAGACAATTAGGGTGGACTCCACTGTATAAATGAGGAGCTTTGGTTCCAACATGGGTGACTTCCCCAAACATGTACAACTGCCCAGCTTCCAGGGTTTGGTCCTGACAGATAAAGGCCTCAAACTCTCCCTGCCCCAAATCCCAGAGGCCCCATAGGCAGTGCCCCACTCAGTCCCTCTGCCTGCCCCAGATTCCACTCAGAAGCTGCCGGGCTAAGCTGCTCGCTCTGTGTAACACCACCTGACAGAGCTGGCCTTGCAGCCCACCCTGCCCGGAGCCGCAGTGCTCAGTCAAGCCCTGCTGGTTGAGCGCCAGCCCAACCTGGATTTCTGTATTACTCCCCTGGCTCTCTACTGGGGACTCCAGAGCCCCTGGAGAATAGCGGGCTCCTGGAGCGGGAGCGAGCGAACCATTTGAAAAGTGCCCCGGTGATTGCCTGGGCAGCCTTGGTAGAGAAGCACCATTGTTTTCTAAGGTTCTCTAAGTTCACTGTGAAGAGGGTGACTGCTCCCCTGAACCCACCGAGCCCACCTAATGGAGGTTCACCCATGAATGTTACCATAACACCCAGCCCAGAGGGCACCTGTTCCTCCACTTAGCACTCTTGCCCTGGGCAGAGGCCATCTGAGCCCTATGGGAATCTTAGGTTCCCATGACCCAATGACAGACCCACAAACCCGTCCTCTAGGGACTCCAATCTGATTTATGTAGTTAACCAAGGGCCTCTCCCATCTGGGCTGCCATCAGGGTCAAGTAAGCAGCCTGTGTTGGGATGAACGCACGTTAGCCTTTTTTAAATCTTTTACTTATAAAAAAAAAAACAGGGCCTCGCTACGTTCCCCAGGCTGGTCTTAAACTCCCAGGTTCAAGCGATCCACCTGCCTTGGCCTCCCAAAGTGCTGGGATTACAGGCTGAGCCACTGTGCCCGACCTCACATTAGTCTTTGAGACAGTACTTTCACAGGCCCCTTGTAATTTAGTTTTTTGAGAACTGATACTTGGGTACTTCCCAGACTTCCACTGCAACACGGATGTGAGGAAAGGTTTGCATTCTTTTTTTTTTTTTTTTTTTTTGCGACGGAGTCTCGATGTCGCCAGGTTGGAATGCAGTGGTACGATCTCAGCTCACTGAGCTCCACCTCTCAGATTAAAGCAATTCTCCTGCCTCAACCTCCCAAGTAGCTGGGACTACAGGTACGTGCCACCACACCCAGCTCATTTTTGAATTTTTTTTTTCCCTTTTAGTAGAGACGAGGTTTCATCATGTTGGTCAGGATGGTCTCGATCTCTTGACCCCGTCATGCGCCCGCCTCGCCTTCCCAAAGTGCTGGGACTACAGGCATGAGCCACTGCACCCAGCCAAGTAACACATTCTTTTCTCCAGCTGTGTGTTAGGAGTGAGGCCAGTTTGGGACTGAGTGGGAGGGACAGGGTATCCCTCCCAAGGGACTTGGAGGCTGCCCAACAGTGTCAGATCAGAGCTGATATGGTGAGGACAGGTGGGAATGTGTTGGAGGGGTGCTTTGTAGGGGTGCTCCAAGGTGCAGTTGGGGTACACTTGGGCTGGTGGGGCACTGACCTTGGCTACACAATGCCCTTCAGAACAAGCTGGTTAACCCTTTGGTGTCCACAGCCCCAGAGGCCTGAGCATGAGGAAGTCCTGCCTCCCAAGAGGGTCACTAATGCCCACCACCCTCCTTCCCACCCTCCCAGGACCAGGTGGGGAGGTGAGGGGTCTCACCTCTGCTTCTGTTCCTCCTAGAGGGTATGTTAGCATGGCAAATCGATACCGAAGGTGGCAACTACTGGAAGGTGGAGAGCCTCCCTGGAGCCTTCGGGACAGATTTTCCTGACCCCAAAGTCAAGAAGTATTTTGTCACATCCTACGAGTAAGGCAAACTGAACCTACCAGGCTTGCGTGGAGGGGACAGACAGTCAGGACACATTTGCCATCTCAGGCAAAGTCTTTCTAAGGGAAGGCCTCTCTGTGAAGCTCAAGGGAAGTGGCCCAGAGTCACTGCTTCCTGGAATGACTCAGTGACTGTGTTCATGGGCAGTGGGGGTGGGGATCACTGAAGTAAGCCAGGAGTCCATGGGGCGGTTAACATAAGCCAGGGCTGTCTACAGCTGTCCGTCCCTAAGCTAGGAACTTGAGTTTACAAGAGTGCCCTGCTTGGTGCCCTGGAACACTGGGCCTTTGGACTGGGATCAGATGCCTCCCAGGCACA
Source organism: Alouatta palliata (assembly GCA_004027835.1). Lineage (NCBI taxonomy): Eukaryota > Metazoa > Chordata > Mammalia > Primates > Atelidae > Alouatta > Alouatta palliata. Next base: position 62,785 of record PVKV010001823.1, on the reverse strand, counting down.
AGTGGGTCAAAATCCCTCCTTAGCTTTCTCATGGGCCTGCACTGGAGTAGGAGCCAGTCAGCCCCAGCCAGTGCCTGTCCTGCAGCAGCCAAGGGATACCCCAGGTCCCCAGACGACCTCCCTGCGTTCACGGGGCTGCCGAGGCCTGGGTGAGGGAGGGCCATGCAGAGCCCACCCAGGCATGCAAGTCCCCCACTCTGCTCCCCAGGATGTGCCTCAAGTCCCAGCTGGTGGACCTTGTGGCCAACGGCTACTGGAAGGAGCTACTGGATACGTTCAGGCCAGACATCGTGGTTAAGGACTGGTGAGTAGGGCCCAAGGCCTGTATTCCCACACTCTACAGCCTCCTCTTACTGCCAGGCTAGGTGAGACAGCCTGTAGCAAGTGCCCACTATGTCCAGCAGTGTCCTAGAGCCAGGTAGACCCGGCCTGTCCCCACTCTGCACCCAGACCCAGCATGTGTTCACCCAGCAGCACCTCCTGGCCTCCCCATCACCCTGTGACATAGTCAGTAGGACACAATAGCCCCAGTATGCAGATGCGGAGACTGAGGCCCCCAGGTGTGTTGTCAGTGACAGGCACTTTGGTTTTTTTTTTTTTCGAGATGGAGTTACTCTGTTGCCCAGGCTTGAGTGCAGTGGTACGATCTCAGCTCACTGCAACCTCCACTTCCCAGATTCAAGCGATTCTCCTGCCTCAGCCTCCCTAGTACCTGGGATTATAGGCACCTGCCACCATGCCCAGCTATTTTTAAAAATATTTTTAGTAGAGACAGGGTTTCACCATGTTGGCCAGGCTGGTTTCAAACTCCTGACCTCAAGTGATCTGCCTACCTTGGCCAGCCCTCTCTGGGCTGGGTGGAAACCCCTAGGCCCCCTGGCCTACCTGCCTTCCCTGCCCCTTTCCCTATTCATCCCCTGACTCTTTTTTGAGCTCCTACTCTGTGCACAGAACTGTGCAAGGCTCTGGCTTGGCCGGTGGCAGAAGCAGGACCCCAGTTCTAGGCAGGCCCCAGGGCCACCACGCTGAGGATAAGGGGCGAGGCTGGAGGGGTATGCAGAGCTGCAGTGGGGAGGGGTGGCTGGGCTGAGCAGAGGGTGAGCTCTGTGCCAGTCCCATCACACAGGCCATCCCCTTGACTCTCCCACTGAATCCGTGGCCTGGTCCAATGTAAGTGCAGGTGACATGACTTGGACAGACCTGGCCTCTGGAGGGTCTTTTGCTTTTTGAGGTCACATCTTTAGTAGGATGCCCAAAAGAGTACCTTTTCTCAGATGGGGTAACTGAGGCCAGCATGGACAGGCTGTTCCCTGCGGGCCACAGCGGAGCATAGGGAGCGCTGAAGCCAGTTGTGCCTTGCAGGCACAGCAGTGTTGGCCGATGGGAAATGAAGCCCCGAGCTCCAACGTGTAGGTCCCGCCTCCCCCACCCCCAGGGCCAGCCCTCGATGGCTTGGATGCAGGGCTCTCACCCCCCCACCAGGTTTGCCGCCAGAGCCGACTGTGGCTGCATCTACCAACTCAAGGTGTACCTGGCTTCGGCTGACTACTTCGTGTTGGCTTCCTTCGAGCCCCCACCTGTGACCATCGAACAGTGGAACGACGCCGCATGGACAGAGGTGAGGCCTCACCCCCTTGCTCTCCACTCACTCCTCCTAGGGCCAGGATGCCAGGACGCAAGGGGCAGCCTCAGGGCCCAGGGAGCCCCTCTGGCCTGGAGCTGTTGCCTTCTAGCCTGGGCAGCTCCCTTAAGGGAACCTGGCTCCTGCCTTCCCTTCCCCTGCCCCAGTGGTCACTTCCTCTCCCCTCCTCCCTGCAGGTCTCCTACACCTTTTCAGACTACCCTCCAGGCGTCCGCTACATCCTCTTCCGGCACGGGGGCCAGGACACCCAGTACTGGGCAGGCTGGTACGGGCCCCGAGTCACCAACAGCAGCATCGTCGTCAGCCACAAGATGACCAGGAACCCGGCCTCCTCCGAGGCTCAGCCTGGGCAGAAGCACAGGCAGGAGGAGGCTGCCCGATTGCCCTACAAAGTTGTTCTCCCAATCTGACAGCCGTCCATCCTGTGTCCGGGTCAGCCAGAGGTTGGGGTGGGCCGTGAAGTCCCTGTACCAGGTGCTTCTGCCCCCAGTTCAACCCTACCAGCTTGTGGAAACTTACTGTACTGTCACATAGCTCTGACGTTCTGTTGTAATAAATGCTTTCAGTAAAACCAGCCTGGGGTTGGTTTTCGGAGTGGGGAAGGGGGTCCCTGGCATTTTGGTGGAGAAGCAGCCCCTCCCCCAGGTTACCTTGGCCATACCTGTCCCTCCTACTCCAGTTAGTGATAGCTCAGCTCAGGCCAGCCCTTGGGGCCCCTTTATTGAAACAACTCACAGCACAGTATTTGAGACAGACAGTGTTGGCCGGCGGAACCCCAGGAGGCTGAGAAGTCGAGGTCACGGCATCCTCACTGCCCTCCTGGGGGAAGCATCCTCCAAGCAGACCTGAGTGGCCCCGGGCTGGGGCGGGTGATCCACACACAGAGGCGATAAGAGCACTTGGAATCAGGGCAGCCATGCAGCACTGCCCTAGGTGGGGATCCCCCAAAGTCTGACAGTTCGGGCATCAGTGGGGTGGCAGGTGCCCCCTCAGCTGCCTTTATGAGCGCGCTCTTCCACGTAAAGCTGCATCTGACGGACACAAGCAAACAGCCACGGTCAGTGAGACAGCCAGGGCATCTCTGCTGGAGGACCCAGAAGCCCCTGGTGGGCGGATCTCTGCCAATGGTGGGGCCTCGTGGCCATGGCCAAGGTGAAGGAGAAGAGTAGAGATGGGAGGAACTTTCCACCAGGCATTCCCTCCTCCTCCCCTCTAAGCCCTCAAGCAAGGCCTCAGCGCCAGGCCTCACTTCCTAAACATCCCCTAAATAAAGCCACGGGTCCCCACGAAGCTCACCTTTAAAATGTCCAACTCACCTCCTCAGCATTCCCTAAATAAAGCTCCCGGGTTCCCACGAAGCTCACCTTTAAAATGTCTGACTCACTTCCTCAGCATTCCCTAAATAAAGCTTCCCGGGTCCCCATGGGGCCCACCTTTAAAATATCCAACTCACTTCCTAAGTATCCCCTAAATAAAGCTTCCCAGGTCCCCACGAAGCTCACCTTTAAAATGTCCGACGTCATGGTTTTCAGTGGTATCAGTCGGGGGTCATGCATGTGGACATCCTGCTCATCTGCCAGGATCCAGGGGAAATCCTAGGGAGGGGACAAAGGTCAGCGGGGTGTGAGGGGGGTGACAGCGGCTGGGCCCTGGCCTGCTCTCACTTTGTTGCCCCTCCCACTCCAGACCAGGGGCCTCCAACCTGAGCCTCAGAATCACTAGGGAGCTGCTGGTAATGCAGACCCCAGGACCCCCCACCCCCTACAGAGGCCGAGTCCATAGAAACCAAGTGACGAACAAGCCCCAAGCCCCTAGGTGCCCCCCGCCGTGAGAGCCCCCACTTCAGAAGAGCCAGGATGAGCTGGGGACCCCAGCAGGTGTCTACACCTGGGCTCCTCACTACCCCAAGTGCCCAGATGGAGCAGTGGCCAGGCCTGAGGACCTGCTGGGTGCAGGTGCTGCTGCCCCAACATAATGAGAAGCTGGCCACAGGCAACACCCCTACCCGCCGGGAACTGCAGCATCAAGTTTCCAGAGCCTGCACCCAGGCTGACCCGCCTCCTCTCACCTTGATGACCTGGATCTTCTCCATGTTGCGAGTGGCGGCTTCTCTCGTGTGCACCAGGACTGTGAAGGTACAGCCTGGAGAGGCAAGAGGTTGGTGGAGGCTCCCCCGCTGCCCCGGTGCCTGCCACTGGGCCCAGCCTCTTCCCACTTCCTTGCTGGCTTGGCAGGCCCCCAGAGCAGAGTGCAAAACAAGTGCTAAGAAAAGGCCCAGTCAATAGGGAGATGAAAGCCAGGTGGAGTCAATCAGGGAAGCTTCCCGGAGAAGGTGGACTCTCAGGGGTTAGGAAGAGATGAGGCTCAGAGCAGCAAACATGGACCTGGGAACACAGACCAACCCAAGAAAACCATGGAAACGCCAAGGGAAGAGAGGGTGGGGAGAGAACACACCTGGGGGGTTGTGGTCCAGGACGGCATCGCACACGCTGATCTTCAGGATGAAGGCTCGGAGCAGCTGCTCCACGTGAGACAACAGGGAGTCTGAGCTGGGAATGAGAGGAGGTCTTCCGTCACACTGGCACCCTCCCCTCCACCACAGGCAATTGACCCTGGATGCAGACCTGGGGTACGGAGCCCCTGCAGTGCCTCTGAGAGTGTTGGCTGCCTAGGGCCCAGCTCCCTCTCTGATCCACACAATTCAAACCAGCAAGGGAGTATAAAAGCAATGCCCAATCCCACTGGGGCAGGGGGTGAGGGGGAGGTCTGAGGAGGCCTCCCTAGGTGGTTTTCATGTCCAGCCAGGCCAGAGAACCAGGACACCAAGCCAGGAGGGGAAAGGGCTTCCCTGAGGCCATATAGCCAGTGAGGACAGGTTGGTGCCAGATTCCAGTGCCCTGACCTCACCAACAAAAGCATGCAGTTGACCAACTAACACGTGTGCCAGAGGTCAACTTCCAGTTGACCGGGCACTTGCCTGGGAAGGCAGGAAACTGGTCTGTGTCCTGGGCTCTGCCCCCACCCAGGTGACCCTGGGTAGCTCATGTCATCTCTCTGGACCCATCTCAGCTGCTCACAGGCTGACCCTGTCAGGCTGGCACGTCTTGCCCTTCCTCCTCCCGGCCCTTTACCAAGGTGTTCAAGGACCACCTTAAAGGGGTGGGTGTGTTGCCAAAGGCAGACCTGCCGCCAGCTAGCAGGAGAGGGGCAGGGGCAGCCCACCTGATGGACAGCAGTGGAGGCTGGGTGATCTCAAAGACGAATTTCTCCACTGGGCGGTGCTCTTTATCCAAAATCACCACCACCACTTTCTCCACATCATTCTGCAAGGAGAGGAATCCCTCACTGCAGAGCCAGGCACCCCACCCCTACTCCACCACCCCACCTCCACCCCCCTGCCCAAGGAAGGATGGGAAACGGCCCGGTCACAGCCCTGCTTGGCTGCTAGGCCGGGGGGCCCCAAGAGCCCAGACAGCGGGTTTGAGAAGTTGGCACCCTCTGATGTGAGCGGTGCAGGCTGAGAGGATGCTTGGGGCCCACAGGGAAGGTCCCAGGAAGTCTGAGATCAGGACTAGATGGGGAAGAAACCCTGAGGGGCTCAGCCCAGACAGAACATTTAGAGTAGAGAACAAGGCATGGGTATGAGAACCCAGAACCCTCTTGGGGCAGCCTCCACTCACAGCCAGCTCCACCAACCCAGGCTCCCATGCCCAAGGCACCCTGAACATGGTCCACATGCCTTGGGGCCTGTCCCTGGGTTGGGATGGTCTCCACAGTGCAGGGTGCAGGCTTCTGGGTATTAGAGCCACGAGGTCCCCACAGAATCCTAGCACCACCCCACCCGAGTTGGACCTGTGAGCATAGAGGGCCAGGGGTGAGCATGGGGTGAGGTGGCTGGGAGGCCCAGTGCCCCCTCACCTTCTCCAGGAGTGGCTTGACGCAGTGCAGCGTGTCCTGGATATACTGATTCAGCTCCGGGTGGCAGGACATCTGCTCACAACAACACACTGCTAGTGAGGCTCAAAGCACAGACAGGGAAACCACCCAACACGACCAGGAGCTCAAGTCCGCCTTCTGTTAGAGGCCCAGCAGCTTTTTAGGGCCCCTACCCAGGAAACCCCACTTTCCCTCATGAGACTTAGAACTGTGAATTTATCCATGGAGAAAGAAGTTATAAGATAAGGTTCAGGCTGGGCACGGTGGCTCACTCCTATAATCCCAGCAGTTTGAGAGGCTGAGGCGGGTGGATCACTTAAGGTCAGGAGTTTCAGACCAGCCTGGCCAAAATGGCAAAACCCCGTCTCTACTAAAAATACAAAAATAGGCCAGGTATGGTGGCACCTGTGATCCCAGCTACTCAGGAGGCTGAGACAGGAGAATCACTTGAATCCAGGAGGTGGAGGTTGCAGTGAGCCAAGATCGAGCCACTGCACTCCAGCCTAGGTGACAGAGCGAGATTCCGTCAAAAAAAATAAAAAGATAAGAATTCAATCCAGCCAGGCGCGGTGGCTCACGCCTGTAATCCCAGCACTTTGGGAGGCAGAGGCGGGCGGATCACGAGGTCAAGAGATCGAGACCATCCTGGTCAACACGATGAAACCCCGTCTCTACTAAAAATACAAAAAAATTAGCTGGGTGTGGTGGCACGTGCCTGTAGTCCCAGCTACTCGGGAGGCTGAGGCAGGAGAATTGCTTGAACCCGGGCGGCGGAGGTTGCGGTGAGCCGAGGTCGCGCCACTGCACTCCAGCCTGGCGCCTGGTGATGGAATGAGACTCTGTCTCAAAAAAAAAAAAAAAAAAAAGAATTCAATCCAAATATGAGCATTTAATATAGCATTAGGGGTTCTTATGCAGGGCCCATGGATTCCTCCAGAGTCGGAAAAGTCCCTAAAGTTGTATCTTTGTGCACTTGGGTGCTTTTCCAGAAAAAAGGTCCAAGAAAACGCAATCAGCTTTCAAAAGTTAAGAACTAAGGAGCTGTGTGGGCTCAGGCAAATTTCTTAACTTTTCTGAGCTTCAATCACTTCATTTATGAAGATCTCAAAAAGAAAAAGTGAGGATTTAAATGAGGTAAGTGCCTAGTAGACAGTGAGTGCTCAGTAAGTGTCAATTCTTTTTTCCTTTTCCCTGTAAAGGTGACTCTCAACTTACTATGGGATTATGTTTGGATAAACCCATCAAATATCACCAGTGAAAAATGTATTTAATACATGTAACCTACCAAACATCACAGCTTAGCCAAGCCTACCTAAACACAGAACACTTACGTTAGCCCACAGTTGGGCAGGATTATTTTTTTTATTTATTATTATTATTATTATTTTTTTTTAAGACGGGGTTTCACCATGTTGGTCAGGCTGGTCTTGAACTCCCGACCTCAGGTGATCCGCCCGCCTTGGCCTCCAAAGTGCTTTTACAGGCATGAGCCACCACGCCCAGCCTGGGCAGGATTATCTAACACAAACCCTATTTCATAACAAAGTGCTCACGCCTGTAATCTCAGCCCTTTGGGAGGTCAAGGTTGGAGATCACCCAAGGTCAGGAGTTCAAGACCAGCCTGGCTAACATGGAGAAACCCTGTTTCTACTAAAACTACAAAAATTAGCCGGGTGTGGTGGCACACGCCTGTAATCCCAGCGACTCGGGACACTGAGGCAGAAGAATCACTTGGCCCTGGGAGGTGGAGGTTGCAGTGAGCCAAGATCGCACCATTGCACTCCAGCCAGGGCGACAGAGCAAGACTCTGTCTCACAAAATAAAAAATACAGTGCTGAATATCTCATGTAACATCTTGAAAACTATACTGGAAGTGAAAAAACAATGGTGGTATGGGGACTTGAAGCCGGGACCATCTGGATGTCCTTTAAGCTTCTACCACTTATTCTCATGTTTCCTGAGTGCCTTCAAGAGATGGGCACTTCTAGGGACTGGAGCTACAGTGCCATGCACACTGCTCTGTCTGCCTTTTAGCAGACAAGGTTCAGGGTAAATGGTAAGAAGGTATTAGAGGTTTTTGGAAATCCCCTCCTCACACCAAGGTTCACCAGCTTCAGGAGCTCTTTCAAAGTGCAACCATGCCCCTAGGGTAACTCTGATCAGGCCTGGTCCCTAACTTCTGGCAAGAGAAATTCCCTTCTGCGGGGTGGGTAGGCAACCCTACTTTGGAACTGGAAGGCAAGGGCAGAGCCCTGGGGAATGAGGTGACCAGGAGTGGAAGAGGTTTTTTGTTTTTGTTTTTTTGAGACAGAGTTTCACTCTTTTTGCCCAGGCTGGAGTGCAATGGCACAATCTCGGCTCACCGAAACCTCTGCCTCCCTGGTTCAAGCCATTCTCCTGCCTCAGCCTCCCGAGTAACTGGGATTACAGGCATTAGCCACCACGGCCGGCTAGTTTTTGTATTTTTAGAAGAGGCGGGGTTTCCACCATGTTTGTCAGGCTGATCTCGAACTCCCGACCTCAGCTGATCGCCTACCTCAGCCTCTCAAAGTGCTGGGATTACAGGAGTTGGCCACCGCGCCCGATCGAAGAGTTTTTAAAAGTCCGCCCTGCACCCACTCTGGTTCTGGGACGCGCCTCACCTGGACCGGCACGTTGTACTTCTTGCGTTTCTGGAAGATGCCCACCGGGTAGACCTCGCGCACGTAGAGGATCAGATGCACGGCCACCTCCAGAAACTCGCAGAGCACATCGGCCACCACTGCAGGGGGCACAAGCCGGCGGTGCGCTCGGCGAAGCCCGCAGGCCCAGACGCCACCCGCCCCCCCGGGCCCGCAGGTCCAGCCTCCCTACCTTGGCCAAAGTTGAGATCCTGTCGTGTGAGCGTGGTCATCCTTTCCGCTACCTGGGTGGTGGGGCAAGGGCAGGAGGAAGTTCCAGAGACTCAGGAGCCCAGACCCCAGACCCCGCCCCCACCGCCTTTTCCCTCCCCACCGTCTGTGGGAACTGGGGCAGGACCTGCCGCTTCGCACAGACTCAGGACAGCTGGGAAGGACCCCCACCCCCACGCTGGCGTCCGTACTTGAGGGCATGAGCCTCAATCCACTGACCGCCCGCGCTCCCTCGCCCCGCCGCTCGAGGGGGAGGAAAGACCACAGCGGTGCCCGAGGAAAGGACAGGGCCGCGGACGCAGAGGGAACCAGCTGGATGCGCAGTGCCGGGAGCGCAAAGCGGGACAAGCGGAAAGCAGAGCTGGGTTGGAATAAGACTCCGCCCCCTTTCCGGCCGGATCCCTCCCGGCGCGAATCCCGCCCCCTCTCCCTTTACCCCGGTATCGGCTCTGGGCTCGGTTCCCGCGCGGGATCGAGCCCGCCCCGCCGCGGGGAGCCACCGACCGGACTGATCGCGACTCCCGCTCAACCCGGGGCCTCGGCGCCGCTCGGTGACGTTCGCGGAGTTCCGGCGGGTCCTAGCGCCCGACGCTCAGGCCACGCCCACTTTCCCCGCCCCCGACCAGGCCACGCCCATTCCCGCGCTGACCAAACCCGGGCTGGCACCTGGCGGTTCCGCCTGCGGGGGCGTGCCCCGGCGTCGGGGAGGGGCTGAGACCCGCGGCGCCACCTCCCTTCGACTTCGGGTGGGCTCGAAGAAAACACAAGGTTGATCTCCACGTTGCATCGGATCGCTACGTATCTTCCCCCAGAGGGCACTTCTCTGGCTCTAGCAGGCGCCGGAAAGGGCGGATAGGGGTGGCTGGGGAGGGCCAGGGGGAAGGCGCGGCTGGGGACTAAGGGCAGCCACAAGTGAGCTAGCCAGAGTCACCATTTCTGCAGCTGCCCACCAAAAGCGAATCCTCTGGCTCGGGGGAGGGAACAGGGGAAGACACGGGTGCACCAGTTGTCAAGACCCGGGTTAAATTTTAAAAATTTTTAAAAAGGGGGCGTGCACCGGGGCCGCCCCCGCCCCGCCCCCACCGGGAACCTAACTGCCGCCTGGCGTGACCGCCCAAGAGGATGAACCCTTCCCATCCTGCGTTTCATAACAATAGCTGACCTTTACGGGGCTCCAGCCGAGTGCTGGGCGCTGGGCTAAGTGTGTCCGTGATTATCTCACTAAGTCCTCGAGTAACTCCATGCGGCAGCTACTGTGACTGTTCCCTTTATACAGATGAGTCAAGCGAGGTGCAGAAGGGTGAATAACCTGCCCGAGTCTCCCAGCTGATGGGGTGGGCGCTGGCCGAGGTGCCTCCTCCCACTACATTTTACTGCTCCGAAGTCCCCCAGGGGCATGGACTCGGCCTGGAAGTCCTGAAAGGGCCCTCAGAGATGATGATATTATCAAAATAATAAAAAATATTTGCTAACATCGAACACTTCTTACGTGTCAAACACTGATTTCTTTAATTCTCTCATTAACCCTAGCAGCTAAGTCTCCATTTTACAGTCCCACTTTACAGATGGTTAAACAGGCCCAGAGTCGTTCTCTAATTCGTCAAAATCAAACGGTGGGAATACAAACCCAACTCTGATGCCTTTGCTGACAACCAGGGCTTCCACTGATCTTCAGCCCCCTTATTTTACAAGTGAGAAAACTCAGATCCGAGAAGCAGCCACGGAGTGACTGGGCAACAAGTCAGGACCAGAAGCCAAGAGGACTCTGCCTGTGACCTCCAGGGACGTTAAGAGCTTGTTAGTAGTCCCATCATCTGTTTGGACACAGATCTAGCCAGACTTGTTTATCGTTTACAGCTCATTATAGGAGACCTGGATCCCTCCCCCCAACCAGATGCCTTCAAACCTGCATTTCCAGACTTCTAATGGGAGAGAAAAAGTAACCTGTAAGTAACCCATTAAGCTAGGAATGTCAGCAAAACATTTCTTCAAATGCAGTCCTAGGAAATCTGCATCAGAATCCCCCAGGAACCCATTAATCACAGCTGCCCCACTGCCCAGAGCAACCTGATGTAGGTGGGGTGCACAGCAGGGCGCTGGCCCTTTAACAAGCTCCCCAGGGGCCCGGATGCCCAGCAAAGTATGGGAATCGCTACAGAGGTCTGGACTGTTCCCAGAGAATATCTGCATTTTGTAAAACTGCGATGCTCAACCCACAGGGATGGATGATTTTGTTTTAGGAAACTGATGCACTTGGCAGCACATGCTGGTCACAGCAACCCTTCTCAGGACCTGGGGGCCCTGCCCACATCATGCCATTTCCACACAGAGCTGGCCGAGCGCTCACTGGCTTATAGACAGTGTCCCGTGGCTCCTTGAGATTGAGTCATTGCAAAACTGGGGAAACCGAGGGTCTTTCCTTTCCCTCTCTGGAGGCTGTTTAAGCAGCTTTTGCATTGGTGACAGCAGTGGCGGTCATAAGGGGCAACTCCTTGCAAAGGAGCCCTTTGGACTGGGGCCCAGGGTAGGGAAACTGACAACTGAATGGCTCCCGTGGGATGGCCATCAGGACACAGTGTGAGGGGCATGGGGGCTCAAGTCAGGCGTTCCCTACATGGGCTCCCAGCCCTGGCCCTCTGCCCTGAGAAGACACAGTACAAGCCACCCATAGAACTCCTGACACACAGAGGTAAGAACGTCAGAAAAACCTTGAAGGACATAAACCCAACCCTCATTTTTCCTTGGGGAACCTGAGGTTCCGACAGCTCTTGACACTGGGGTACCCACCCGGTCAACTAGAAACAGGTGGATACAAATACCTGGCTTTGCAAATACTGTATGTTCTCACTAATAAGTGGGAGCTAAAATATGAGGATGCAAAGGCATAGGAATGTCATATTGGACTTTGGGGACTCTGGGGGAAGGGTGGGGAGGTGAGGGATAAAAGACTACATATTGGGCCAGGCATGGTGGCTCACACCTGTAATCCCAGCACTTTGAGAGGACGAGGTGGGCGGATCACAAGGTCAAGAGATCAAGACCATCCCGGCCAACATGGTGAAACCCCATCTCTACTAAAAATATAAAAATTAGCTGGGCATGGTGGAGCACGCCTATAATCCCAGCTACTTAGGAGGCTTAGGCAGGAGAATCGCTTGAACCCGGTAGACGGAGGTTGCAGTGAGCCGAGATTGTGCCACTGCACTCCAGCCTGGCAACAGAGTGAGACTCTGTCTCACAAAAAAAATAAAAAGACTACATATTGGGTACACTGTACACTGCTCAGGTGATGGGTACACCAAAATCTCAGCAATCACCACTAAAGAACTTATCCATGTAACCAAAGATTATTGCAATTAAAAAAAATGTCTGTGTTTGGGGCCTTGGGTTCAGATCCACTCACAAACAGAAGGAAGGTGGACTAGGAAGCAGATGGGGAGGGATTCAAACAGTTCTGACCCCAAACCCCCAAAAGGCTTCGGTCTCATTAGTGAAATGAACAGGCCAGACAGATGTTCCCTAAACCTCTGAGGGCCTCAGGTTCCATGAGGGTGGGGCAGGGGCAGGGGGTCGAGTCAGCATGGGACCATCGGGAGCTCTGCCTGGACTCCATCCACGGGCTCTTCACCATCTGGTTTTCATGTCTTAATTGCATCAGCATGATGGATGGTCACAGGATCCAGATTACATTGTGGGGTTAATTTATTACATTTTTGAACACCCGTCTGCTGGGAGACTGTTGTTCAAAGTTATTTGCTTATTTTTCACCAGAATGACAATATGTAGGAGGGTGGCTGGGAAGGAAGAATGGGTGTTTAGGAGCGAGAGCTTATTTGCCAACTAGAGCAGGTCCCTGAGGATCTGCGATGGTACGGTGAGAAAATCACTCCCAAGAGACACAGAAGTGGAAACTGAGAAGGTGAGCCTTGAGCGCCAGCCCAGCAAAGACAAGACCTGCATGGACAGTGGAGGACTGCTGGGGACTGCTGGGGTTTATGGAACACACACACTATGAGTGAACCAGGTGATGAGGTTTCCAGACCCCTAAGATGACTCAGCCAAGACCCCTCCCATCCCCACCAGGCTGATGGCAGAATGAATCATCTCTCTCACCCTGCCTAAGGTTCCCAGGATACCAATCCCATGGGGTACCGGGGACATACAGAGTGAGTCACACATAGCCTGGTGACAATCCCCCAATACCCTGATGGTCAGGCCCATCCAATGGCAATATCCCTGTGCAGGGATCCAGCCTCATTCCTTATTTCAGTACTGTGCCTGGCCAAATCCAGGTTCTCTCTCCCTCGATCTCTCTCTCTCTCTCTTTTTTTCCAGAGACAGGGTCTCTCCTTGTCACCTAGCATAGAGTGCAGTGGGGCAATCATAGCTCACTGCAGCCTGAAACTCCTGGGCTCAAGGGAGCCTCCTACCTCAGCCTCCTGAGTAGCTAGGATTACAGGTGTGCACCACCACACTTGGCTAATTTTTTTAATTTTTTGTAGAGGCAGGGTCTCACCATGTTGCCTAGGCTAGTCTCGAACTCCTGGACTCAAGTGATCCTCCTGCCTCAGCCTCTCAAAATGCTGAGATTACAGGCTTGAGCTACAATGCCCAACCCAAATTCAGGTTCTCAGTGAATGTGTGTTAAATGAGTGAATGAAAGAATGAATGACAGAGGAATGAAATGATGGTGAACAGTGGGGTCATTGCCACTTGCCTGACTTGAATCCCAGCTGAGTCTGGATGAGGAGCAAAAAACACCAACTTCAGCATCTGGGCTGTGGCTACGCAGAGAAAAGCTTTTTTCAAAAACAAAAGCCAGGGCGATGGCATGTTTCATAGGGTGTCCCCAGCACCCAGTGGGCCTGCTTATATGTCCAACGTGCTGCTTCTCTCCCCAGCGCTGCCCCTTAACCAGCTGTGAGGCCCTTCTTTCTCTGATCCTCAGTTTACTCATCTGTAAAATGGGATGATGGTAGTTCCGATTTCATAGGATTGAGCCAAGAGCAAATGTTTATGTTCATATTTATAAAAATATAAAGTGCACAAAACCAGACACAGTGGCTCTCGACTATATTCCCAGCTTTTTGGGAGGCCTAAGTGGATGGACCACTTGAGCTCAGTAGTTCAAGACCAGCCTGGGCAACACGGCAAAAACTCTACAAAAAAATATAAAAAATAGCTGAGCATGGTGGCATGCACCTGTAGTCCCAGCTACCTTGGGAAATGGAAATGGGGCCATGGGAGTGCCGCTAAGGATGGTTTGGATGGGGTTTTGAAAAGTGTGACAGCTTGTCCAGAGTGTTTGCTCTGAACATGCAAAGTGGGAGCTGAAGTGGGAGGATCACTTGAGCCGGGGACATCAAGGCTGCCGTGAGCCATGTTTGTACCACTGTGTTCCAACTCAGGTGACAAAGTGAGGCTCTGTCTCAAAAAATAAACAAATAAGGCCGGGCAAGTTGGCTCACAATTGTAATCCCAGCACTTTGGGAGGTCAAGGCGGGCACATCAGTAGGAGTCAGGAGTTCGAGACCAGCCCAACCAACATGGAGAATCGCCATCTCTACTAAAATTACAAAAAATTAGCCAGGCGTGGTGGCGCATGCCTGTAATACCAGCTACTCAGGAGGCTGAGGCAGGAGAATCGCTTGAACCCAGGAGGCGGAGGTTTCAGTGAGCCGAGATTGCGCCATTGCTCTCCAGCCTGGGCAACAAGAGCGAAACTCTGTCTCAAAATAAATAAATAAATAAATAAAGTGCACAAGGCCTGGCACATAAATGACCAATTAATGGCTGTTATGACCATGATCTTAAGCTCTACATACACTATTTAAGCCCCCAGAGCAAACACTCTGGACAAGCTCTCACGTTTTTCAAAACCCCATCCAAACCACCCTTAGCAGCACCCCCATGGCCCCACTTCCATTTTCCAGGGCAGCAGGCAACTCCTAAGGTGCCCCAGGGAGGACACGCAGGATCATGGAACAAGACGCCTAAAGACAAGGGCTTCTGGCCGACGGCTCCTCTCCGCTCTCACCTGGCCTCCTGGTGTGAGGCCCGATCTGGACAGCTGACCTGAGATGGCTTCCAACACTTCAGCCAGAGCAAAGCCCTCACACACCATTCCCTCTGTAGGGGTCTACTGATTCCCCAGTCTTGCTGACCCCTCAGTGATCGGGATCATCTGCTCTTTTCTTTATTCATAGAGACAGGATCTCGATGTGTTACCCAGGCTGGTCTTGAACACTTGGCCTCCAGAGTTCCTGCCTCAGCCTCCCAAAGCTCTGGGATAACTGGCATGAGCCACTGCACCTAGCCTGGTCATATGTTCTTGAACTCTGAGCTTCTATCCGAGACACAAAATGTATTTTTTGAGAGGGAGTCTCGCTCTTGTCACCCAGGCTGGAGTACAATGGCATGATCTCAGCTCACTGCAACCTCTGCCTCCCAGGTTCAAGCAATTCTCCTGCCTCAGTCTCCCAAGTAGCTGGGACTAGAGGCATGCGCCACCATGCCCAGCTAATTCTTTTGTACTTTTGGTAGAGACAGGGTTTCACCATGTTGGCCAGGCTGGTCTCGAACTCCTGACCCCAACTGATGTGCCCACCTCGGCCTCCTAAAGTGCTGGGATTACAGGCGCGAGCCACTGCGCCCAGCTTGAGATGCTAAATGTCTTATACAATGTCAGGAGTGTCCAGATATTCTGATGCCATCCTGGACCGCAAGGCAAGAACTTCTGATCCAGTTAAACTGCCACTTTAAAAAAAAAAAAAAAACTTATCTATTGATATGTAATTCACAAATCATAAAGTTCACCCTTCCACTGGGTGCAATTCAGGGGTTTTTAATTTAGTCACAAAGTTGTGCGTCACTACCCTCTAATTCAGAACATTTTCATCACTCCCCATGTCCTGAGAAGGGTTGCCGGTGCCCAAAGTGTGCCACCAGGTACATTAATTCCTAAACCACTATCTACTTTCTGATCTATGGGCTGTCCAATTTTTTTATTTTTGAATTTCATTTTTTGGAGACAGGGCCTTACTCTGTCACCTAGGCTGGAATGCAGTGATGCAATCACAGCTCACTGAAGCCTTAACCTTCTGGACTCAAGCGATACCCCCACCTCAGCCTCCACAATAGCTGCTGGGACCACAGGTGTATGTCACCACACCCAGCTAATTTTTTTTTTTTTTTTAGAGATGCAGTCTTTCTCTGCCAGCAAGGCTGGACTGCAGTGGTGCAATCTCAGCTCAATGCAATCTCTGCCTCCCAGGTTCAAGTGATTTTCCTGTCTCAGCCTCCCAAGCAGCTCGGACTACAGGCACCTGCCATCATGCTTGGCTAATTTTTAAATTTTTAGTAGAAACGGGGTTTTGCCATGTTTGCCAGGCTGCTCTCGAACTCCTGGCCTCAGGTGATCTGCCCACCTCGGCCTCCCAAAGTGTTGGGATTACAAGCATGAGCCACCGCGCCAGGGCTAATTTTTAAAATTTTTGTAGAGAAGGGGTCTCTCTGTGTTGCCAGGCTGGTCTCCAACTCCTGGCTTAAAGAGCTCCTCTTGCCTCACCCTCTCAAACTAAAGTGCTAGGATTACAGGCATGAGCCACTGCGCCTGACCTGGACTTACCAATACTGAACATTTCATATAAATGGAATCATACAAAATATGGTCTTTTATGTCTGGCTTGTTCCACTTAGCATAATGTTTTCAAGATTCATCCAGGTCGAGTCATATATTGATACTTCATTCCTTTGTAGACCAAAATACTCCTGTGTATGGATATACCACATCTGCTTATCCAGTCATCAGCTGATGAATATTGGAGTCTACTTTGGCCACTCAAATATCTCCCTTTTTTTTTTTGAGACAGAGTCTCGCTCTGTTGCCCAGGCTGGAGTGCAGTGTCATGATCTTGGCTCACTACAACCTCTGCCTCCCAGGTTCAAGCAATTCTCCTGCCTCAGCCTCCCGAGTAATTGGGATTACAGGTACCCGCCACCACGCCCAGCTAATTTTTGTATTTTTTTTTAGTATAGACGGGGTTTTGCCATGTTAGCCAAGCTGGTTTCGAACTCCTGACCGCCAGTGATTCACCTGCCTCGGCCTCCCAAAGTGCTGGGATTACAGGCAGGAGCCACTGTGCCCGGCCTCAGGTACCTCTTTTACAGACAAGGAAACTGAGGCCTGAAGTCACCATAACCTGGATGGGATAGCAGTCCAGGCCTCTCCTAACATCCACCTTTTCCTATTGTATCACCCCAGGTCCAAGCACATCGAAAGAACACTCAACCAGGGGACAGTCACAGCAGCAGCATTTCATCCAGAGACTCCAAGGTTTCGCTCCCAGCTCATGAATGCTGGGCCATGGCTCTATCCTCAACGACTCAAATCATGCCCACTGTCCGCTGTCCCCTCTCCCAGGCCTGGGTGACCATTGTCTCTTCTCTGCCACAGTTCTTACCTGGTCTCCTGCTTTCACCCTTGTCCCACTGTAAATTATTCCCAACCTTAGGAATCAGCAAACCTGCTAAAAACCTAAGTCGGATCATGTCTCTGCTCTGCTCATGGCCCCTCTAAACAGCCCAAGTCCTCGCCGTGGCCTTTGCAGGCTCATATTGTCAGAGGTGTCTGAATGAGAGCAACCTGATCTTGAGTAGGAGCTGGGTAAAATGAGTTTGAGACTTACTGGGCTGCATTCCCAGATGGTTAGGGCATTCTAAGTCACAGGATGAGATTGGAGATCAGCACAAGATACAGGTCACAAAGACCTTGCTGATAAAACAGTTTGCAGTAAGGAAGCCTGTCAAAACCCACCAAAACCAAGATGGCCACGAGAGCTACCTCTGGTCATCCTGACTGCTAAACTGCCACCAGCGCCATGACAGTTTACAAATGCCATAGCAACATCAGGACGTTACCCTATATGATCTAAAAAGGGGAAGCAAAGGCCTTGCACAGTGGCTCACAGCTGTAATTCTAGCACTTTGGGAGGCCATGGCAGGCAGATGACCTGAGGTCAGGAGTTTGAGACCAGCCCAGGCAACATGGCAAAACCCTGTCTCTACTAAAAATACAAAAAAATTAGCCAGGCATGGTGGTGTGTGCCTGTAATCCCAGCTAATTGGGAGGCTGAGGCATGAGAATTGCTTGAACCCAGGAGGAAGAGGTTGCAGTAAGCCAAGATCGTGCCACCATACCAGCCTGGGCAACAAAGTGAAACTCTGTCTCAAAGAAAAAAAACTTTAAAAGGGAAGGCATGAATAATCCACCCCTTGTTTAGCATATCATCAAGAAATAACTGCCAGGCCCAGTGGCTCATGCCTGTAATCCCAGCACTTTGGGAGGCTGAGGTGGATGGATCACAAGGTAAGGAGTTCAAGACCAGCCTGGCCAAGATGTTGAAACCCCATCTCTACCAAAAAGACAAAAATTAGCCAGTTGCGGTGACAGGAGCCTGTAATCCCAGCTACTCGGGAGGCTGAGGCAGGAGAATCGCTTGAACTGGGGGGCGGAAGTTGCAGTGAGCCAAGATCACACCACTGCACTCCAGCCTGGGTGACAGAGTGAGACTCCATCTTAAAAAAAAAAAGAAAGAAAGAAAAAGAAATAACCATAAAATGGGCAACCAGCAGCTCTTGGTGCCGTGCTGTCTATGAAGTAGCCATTCTTTTTATTTCTCTACTTTCTTTTTTTCTGAGACAGAGTTTCGTTCTCTTTGCCCAAGCTGGAGTGCAATGGTGCGATCTCGGCTCGCTGCAACCTCTGTCTCCTGGGTTCAAGCGATTCTTCTGTCTCAGCCTCCCAAGCAGCTGGTATTACAGGCGTGTGCCACCGCACCTGGTTAATTTTGTATTTTTAGTAGAGACAGGGTTTCTCCATGTGGGTCAGGCTGGTCTCAAACTCCCAACCTCAGGTGATCTGCCTGCTTCAGCCTCCCAAAGTGCTGGGATTACAGGCGTGAGCCACCGCGCCCGGCCCTCCTCTACTTTCTTTTTTTATAATATTTTATTTTTTTCTCACTAGTTTATACCTTCTCTACTTTCTTAATAAATTTTTTACTCTGTGGACTCGCCCTGAATTCTTTCTTGTGCGAGATCCAAGAACCCTCACCTGAGGTCTGGATTGGGACCCCTTTCCAGTAACAACGTGGTCCTATCCCCGCTCCTTCTCTGATGTCACGTCGCTCTGCTTAAGCCTGACACTTCTCCTTCCCCAAACATACCAAGCACACTCCTGCCCCAGGACCTTTGCACTGGCTCTTCTGCCTGCATCAGTCTTCTCACAATCACATGGCTCCTTACCTCCTTTTCTTTGCCAAAAGAACTGCCCCACCAAAGAGGCCTTTCCCAACGACTTTCTGTAAGACAACGCCTCTTCCCTTCATGCTTTGTAATGTCCTTTATTTTTCTTCACAGCACTCATCACCACCTGACATCATTTATATTTATTTGCTCACTTATCTTCTGTCTCCTTCACTAGAATCTGAGCTCCATGGGAGCAGGAATTCTTGTCCATGTTGTTTACTACTGTACCTACAGTGCTGGCACATAGTAGGTGCTCAATAGGTATTTACCGGATGGGTGACTCAAACCTTCCAGTGAATAAACAGTCCAGTGTTCTCATCAATCCATCCTGGCGCCCACCAGGCTAGTAATACCACAGTAACAATGGCAGCTAAGTTTTCGGGAGCATTTCCTATGCTCCAGACCTTAGAAACGTGATCTCTTTACACAGGACACTGCTTTCAATCCTGGAACCCTGATCGTTGGGTGTAATCATGAGCTCAGAGGTTAGGCGACTCGCCCGAGGCCACAGGGGACCACAGGGAACCACAGCAGAAGAGGAACACAGACATGCAGCCTGACCGAAGAACTGTGTTCTTCAACCTCTAAGTCATAATTTGCCACACGCTGTAGAAAGAAGAAAACAGTCGAGATGGAAGCCACCTGGCGAGCTCAGGGTCCCAGGTGGGAGCGCTGCTACCCACGTATGGGAGTCCGTCCGCATCGCTCTTTGATGTTTGCAGAGTCCGTGGCCCCAGTAATCCCGTCGTGAGTTATGGGAGCCACGGGACCCATAACCCAGCATTCCCGGACTCCCAGGGTCGTGAGGACACGGTGCCCCGCGCGGTGATGGATGAGCGGGCCCCAGCGCTTGCTTTGTCCGGGTCGGACCGGACTGAGAAGCTTCAGACTGGCTTTGGACGGGGCGTGGCGAGAGGCGGGACGCGTGTGCGTGCGTGTGTGTGTATGTGTGTGTGTGTGTGTATTGGGGAGATTGTCTTTCTCCCTTTCCTGTCGGGAAAGGGGGCACAGGTGTGCCGTCGGCGCCCCAGGTGAGCTGGTAGCACTTTGAAGACCCTTTGTACCCCCACATCCAGGAGCGACCTCTCGGAGAACCCTGCCTGCCCACTCTGCGCACTTTCTGCGGCCACAAAGGCCCAGCCTTTCCCAGTACTGCCTCCCCCGCCCTGGGCATTTCTTCCGTCCCTTTTGACAGCCTAGGCGGAATAATCCTTTTGCGGACCCGGGCCCCTGCCCGGCCAGACGCGGCCGCAGCCTCGCGCGCAGCCTCGCTCCATTGTTGGGGTCCACCGAGGACACCCCGCCGCGGCCCTTTGTCGCCCGCCCCCCGCGGGGCCGCTCCAGATGCGACAGCGCTGCCAGAGCCCCTCCCGTCCCACGCGCCCTGGGCCGCGCCGAGGCGGCTCTTACGCACCGGGAGGAGTGGGCCCGCCTCGCCCGGTGCCCGCACGGCCGCTGGGCTGCGCCCGCCTTTGTCTGCCTCCTTTGTCTGCCCCGCGCCCTTGCAGCGGCAACGCCTAGGCCTCCGGGGAGCGGGCGCGGAACGCGGAGCGCAGCTGGCGAGGGCGCGCTGGCCGGGAGCGCGCGGGGCCCGGCCCCGGGGCTGCCCCCCGGCTGGGGACTGTGGAGCCCGCCGCCCGCCGCCCCTCCTCCATCCCCTCCCCGCGCTCCCGCCCCCTTCCCTCCTGCCCGCCCACTCCCCCTTCCTTCCAGCCCCGCGCAGCTTGGGCACATCCTCCCGCCGCCCGCGCACCTCTCCACGCCGACCCCGTTCCGCGGCTCGCCCTCGGCTGCGCTCGGCTCCCGCGGGCGCTCGGCCCCGCGCCCCTCCGCCCCCTCCCCGCCGGCCGGACAGGTAAGGCACGGCCTCGGCCCGCCCCTGGCCCCGCCCCTCCCGCCGCACCTGGCTGCGAGCCCGGACAAAGGTGGGCTACCTGGCGCGCCCTGGGGCGGGGTGCCGCGGGATCCCGAGGCTGGAGGTGAGGATGCTGCTTCCTTCCCAGCCCTCGGACCCGTCCATCCGCCAGTCCTTCAGCCGCCTCCGCTCCTCGCCGCGTCTCCCCGCGGCCCCTGGCTGTGCTCCCGGTCTCCCAGTCCGTCCACCTGCAGCTGGACGCCCACTTTTCCACGCTCTGACACTCGGCCTCCCGCACGCCCTCGCCGCCTTCTTGGGGTCCCGGCTCGCGCCCACTCGCCCACTCGGCACTAGTTTTCTCTCTCCGGGACCCAGTCTCCCTTTGTCTCTCTGTCTCTGAGTCTCCGGGTGGTCTCTCAGGCGGGAGACCCCAGTCTGCCACCGCAGGAAGAAGCCTTCGAAGACTCCCTGAGCCCCGGGCAGAGCTGGAGGGCGTGCCCTCCTGTCGCTATCGAAGCCGCCCAGGGGGCTGGGGTGTGTGGCCGGGGCGGGGGCGCTGAGTGCTCCCGGAACCAACACCGCCGATGGCCCCGCGCCTTCCCATCTGGGCCCAGGCCAGTACTCAGCCTGGCACCCCCGACGGCGCTGGTCTTTCTCCTATGGCCTCCCGCTCAGTCCCTCCCGCTCTCCACCACGGGCTTTTGGCATTTCTCCGTCCGCTTGCCGAGGGTCTCAGCCGCCTTCCGGGCCTGGGTATGAGATGAGAGAGGGCCGGGGTTTCCCGCCAAGTCTTCCTCGCCTTCCTGGGCTGAGTGCTCCCTGGGCCTCCCTCTCCCCGCGGTGGTCTTCCCTGCCTGGTGCGCCCTCTCCACGCTGCTCACCTTCAGCCCGGTGACACACGGTGTCTGGAACCAGTTCAGTACCATGCGTCTGGGGTCAGGCACGTGGGGTTCTGAGAGTGATCCTGGACAAAGGAATAGCTCTCTGAGCCTCAGTGTTCCTGTCACAAAACAGGGATGGCGCTAGTCCCCACCTAAAGGGATGTGTGTGGAAATAGTGGGGTGCAGCCTGGTGTTGGTTCGCACAGACCTGGGGTGGGGTGGGGATGGGGGCTCCGCAGAAATGGATCTCAAAGTTAAAGCTTAGAGACACTTCAGAGTAACCCCCCAGCCACAGCCTCTTCCCCCATCACACTTCCTGTCACCATCACTGGCACCCCCTCGTGCCCATACAGGCGTCCACACCCTTGCAAACACTCTTCTCTTTCTCCTCCTCCTCTTTGCTTGTCCTAAAATCAGTTAAAACAATCAGGGCCAAAGGGTCACTTTTTTCAAAGTGAGATCAGTGTGGCTGTGCTGGTGTTGCGAACAGCTGGTTGCCCATCAGAAGGCGTCCCATGACTCACCCCCAATTCTGAACCTCGGTCTTGGGCTGATGTCTTTTATAGCGACACCAGCTCACAAGCCATTTCCTTTCCTCTGGGGAATTGTCTTGCTGGCTCCTGGACCTGCTATGTGCTTGCCCAAGCCCCCTGACCACCGCCTGGGTTGTCCTGACAGGTGACACACCACTCCAGGAGCCTGGCAGTGACGTGGCCTGAGTGTCTTAATGAGGGCAACTTCAGAAGACGGAAACCCCTCAGCTGGCAGGTTCCAGGCTCCCCTGGCTGAGTTCTGGTTTCAGCCACAGCCAGGGCTGGCAACTGGAGCCTTTCTCTTTAGAGGCAAGAAAGGTGGGATATCCCCGCAACATCCCCCATCCAGGCTCCTGCTCACAATCCTGCCTGGCAGACAGGCCCTGCTTTCGTGAACCTGGCCCTTCGTACCATCTCTGCCCCCTACCAGCTCAGAGGCTCGAGAACCTTGTTCAGCTCCTCCCTCCCCCCTCCTTTGCCTTCCTCCGCACTATTCAGTTCACCCCTTCTCCCCAACCCACACCCCTCAGTGGCTGCCTGTGGCCACTCAGTTAACTACAGAGACCTCAGCTCAGCCCAGCGCTGTCCTGCCTGCCTCCTGGCATTGCTCCCTCTGCGTCCCAGGTTGTAGCCACGATGGAGAGCTGACCATCTCCACGGCCCGTCCTCTGAGCTTTTGCTAGGGCTCTTTCTGCCCTGCCCTATGTTTGATCTGAGCCCTTCTGTCCTTGCTGACCAAGAAGGTCTGATGTCCCCTCCTGTGGGAAGCCTCCCTGCACTCCCTTGCCTCTCTGTCTCTTGTGGTCTGCACGGCATGATCGTTATCTAGGAGGGGTCTGCTCCTCCCCGGGTGGGGGCTGGGTCCCTTCTGCTTATGGTCCCAGTGCCCGCCATGCAGTAGGGGCTCTGTACACACCTGTTATATTGAATGTGATTCCTGGTCAAAGGCACAGGAATGAACTGAAAATTGCAAGCCCCAGTGTTTTGCTGAGTTCTGCTGGGTCCTGCTTGCCAGGCCAGGGTGGAGCTGGCTGGGGAGGATGGAGGGAGAGCAAGTTGCCTGGAAATCCCTGTGGTACTGAGACTCTGCATCACTCTGGAAGATGAGGGTGGTCTCTGTGCCTGATTTTGGGGCAGAAACAGAGACCAGAGAGGGAGTGGCTCACCCCAGCCGTGCAGATTGGGTTTGAAGTCCAGCTGATTACTCAGCAGCTACGGGACCTGGAGGGAGTTTCTTTGCTTGTGTTGGCCAGGAATGTGATGGAGCAGGGTCCCCGGCCTGCCTGACAACAGCCTGGGAAGATCAGCAACTTCCCTCAGCGGCATGGGCAGGTGTAGGGGCAGGTCATAGGAGCACCCCTGCTCTGGCCCATTGGGTTGGAGCTGCCTCTCTCTAGCTCCCTGGCCCTCTCTGCTTGCCCCACTCCAGCCCTCCCTTTCCTCTCAGGGGTGAGCCACTGTAGCCAATGGTCCCCAGGAAGAGGAAGGCTGTGGGAGGATGGCTGAGTCCTTGCTATTAGAGGCTCTGCCACCCCAGGTCCTAGCTTGGCAACCCCCCATGCCCCAACACCATGACTTCCCTTGACGGGATAGGTTTGAAGGGGTGGTTATGAGGGATGAGGCTCCTGCTAGAACCTAGAGCAACTGGAA
This sequence comes from Alouatta palliata, assembly GCA_004027835.1. Classification (NCBI taxonomy): domain Eukaryota; kingdom Metazoa; phylum Chordata; class Mammalia; order Primates; family Atelidae; genus Alouatta; species Alouatta palliata. The sequence goes on along the minus strand of PVKV010001823.1, from coordinate 39,092 downwards.
GGAGCTCATTGCAGGCCTTACGGTGTTCAGGTGTTCGCTCTTGGTCAGGCCCAGCTCATGCCACCTACCCTGGACTCACAGCAGCTGCACTAGTGTTGGTTACCGAATGGCAGCATGAGGAGCAGTCTGGAATGTGATGGAGCAGGGATGATGAGTCCCATGAGTCAGATGGCTGTGGGTTCGAATCCCAGCTCTATCACTTGCTCTACTAGGCTACCTTGGGCAAGTCCCCTGGGTCATTGTCTTAATGTTCCTACATGGCCATTGTTGCTGTTATCATCTGAAAAATATTATCCACTTCAGGCCAGCTGCAATGGCTCACACCTGCAATCTCAGCACTTTGGGAAGCTGAAGTTGTTGGATCACATGAGGCCAAGAGTTCGAGACCAGCCTGGCCAACATGGTGAAACCCTGTCTCTACTTACAACAAACAAACAAAAATAACAAAAATTAGCTGGATGTAGTGGTGCAGGCCTATAATTCCAACTACTCAGGAGGCTGAAGTAGGAGAATCTCTTGAACCTGAGAGGCACAGGTTGCAGTGAGCAGAGGTTGCAGTGAGCCAACATTGCACCACTGCACTCCAGCCTGGGTGACAGAGTGAGACTCTGTCTCAAAAAAAAAAAAAAAAAAAAAAAAAAAAAAAATTATCTACTTCAAAGGGTCAAGTTAAATAATGCATATAAAGATCTGGGCCTAGAACAGTAGATAATACCCAAACAAATATACCCATTTCTCAGATGTGGAAATGAAGCCCAGAGAGGTTAATTGACTTGCTCAGGGTCACACAGCCACTAAGTACTGGAGCCAGAATCCACACCCAGGATAGCCTGACTCCAGGAGTCTGTCCATTCCACACCAGCCTCTGCCAGAGCTAAATGGTCTGGGTACCAAGATAATGAATTCTGAGGAATATGGGGACTGAGGCTTGCTTCCCCCAACCCATAAATTGCCTATAGAGGAAGAAGAGGGCTGCAAGTACCTGTCATGTAGCAGGAGGTAGGACTCAGCTCAGGAGGTGAGCGGGGAATACTGGGCGAGGAGAGCAGAAAGCTGGAGGCCTCTGGATAGGTGGGGCCTCTGAGGAGCCCGCCCCACCCAGGTTTTTTAAGGTGTGAGGCCTGGGGTGGGTGGAAAATCCCAAGGCTGCTGTGGGAAAATAAAAGCAGTTGGAGTTGCCCCTGCGGGGAAGCCAAACCTCATTTGCCAAAACAATGGTCCGCTCCAGACTGGCCTAGGACGGTCCTGCCCTGCCATCGATCACCCCACCGAGGACAGAGGACACAGCCACCTGCGCCTGCCCCTTTGCACACTCAGGCACAGATGTACAAATGCTTCCAGAAAACTCCCAGCCCCCACCACACCCCCCACACTCCCCACACACACCCCCTCCCGCCACCTTACTCCCTCTGTCTCCCTTTCCCATAGTGACGACAACTACAGTTATTTCACCCTCTCTGTGTCCCGTTCACTTTATAAACCTTTACTCCCCCACCAGGTGTGGTAGCTCAGGCCTGTAATCTCAGCACTTTGGGAGGCCAAGGCGGGCCTCCCAAAATGACCACTTGAGGTCAAGAGTTTGAGACCAGCCTAGCCAACATGGTGAAACCTGGCTCTACTTAAAAAAAAAAAAAAAAAATTGCTGGGAATGTGGTGGCATACACCTGTAATCCCAGCACTTTGGGAAGCCGAAGTGGGCTGATCATGAGGTCAGGAGTTCGAGACCAGCTTGGCCCACATGGTAAAACTCATCTCTATTAAAAATACAAAAAGTAGCTGGGCATGTTGGCTAGTGCGTGTAATCCCAGCTACTCGGGAGGCTGAGGCAGGGGAATCACTTGAACCTGGGAGGCAGAGGTTGCAGTGAGCCGACATCGTGCCATCTCACTCCGGCCTGGGCAACAAATGCAAAACTCCATCTCAAAAAAAAAAAAAGAAATAGCCGGGCTTGGTAGTGCATTCCTGTAATCCCAGCTACTCAAGAGGCGGAGGCAGGAGAATCACCTGAGCCTGGGAGGTGGAAGTTGAGCCGAGATTGCACCACTGCACTCCAGCCTGGGTGACAGAGTGAGACTCTGTCTCAAAAAAAAAAAAAAAAAATTATCTACTTCAAAGAGTCAAATTAAATAATGCATATAAAGCTCTGGGCCTAGAACAGTAGATAGATCTCAGCAGTGAGCCGATATCGTGTCATTGCACTCCAGCTTGGGAAGCAGAATGAGATTCCGACTCAAAAAATAAAAATAAAACAAAACGAAAAAAAGACCTTTACTCTCCAATCCTCACAACAGCTGGCATTTTACAAGAGAGGAAACTGAGGCCCAGAGAGGTTAAGAACCTTGCCCAAGTTGTCTCGCTTCTGCACTGCTCAGGGAGGGCCTCCCATGACTCAGCTCAGTGGGTTTGGGCTGACCTTGTGAGCTGGAATCTGTAATAGTGACGTCTGGGCCTCCACCTGTCCTTAGACCTGTGGCCTCTCACTAGGACTGTGCCTCCTCTATCAGTGGGGACACCTGGAGACAAGGACTGTGTCTTTGCTGGCAGATCAGAAGCTCCGTGTTGTGGGACCCTCCCAAGGCCAGAGCTGTGCCTCTTTTATCAGATTGGGAAATTCCTGAGGATAGCAACTGTATCTCTTCTGCTAGATGGGAGGGTCCCCAGGGCACCGGCTGCTTCTGGCTTAGACTGAAAGCACCCTGCGGGCAGGGGCTGGGTCCCCTCGAAGCTGGAGCGTCCTCTAAGGTATAATCTGGCCCTCTCCTATCCCAGTGAGCCAGGACTATATGTCCCCCCTCAGATTGGTGATTTCCGGGAGCAGAAGCCAGGTCTCCTCCTTCAGACTGGAGCAGGTGCCCTTGCCTGGCATACTGGTCCTGCACACAGAGGGGCTTGGCTAGTGGCTGATCACCTGGTTTCACTCTCCCCTCCAATCTCCATTGCAAGGAGGCAGCGGTGCCCAGCACGGCAAGAGGCAGAGCTCAGTGCCCGAGAAAGGCCTGTGGAGGGGTAGGTGGGACTCTGGCTGCTCTGAGGCCTAGGGAATGCTGAGAGGCCCCTTCCTATTGGCCAGGTGGCACTTTAGGGGATAGAGAGCCATAGGGAGGCAGGGAGGTGGGTAGGGACTAGCCTAGGACGATCAAGGCACCAGTATGCCACTGAACACCCAGCAGGGCAGCTGCTGTGAGTCTCACCTGCCCCGTCCTCTACCCCACCTGCACTGCTGGGTTCCATCCATACCTGGAACACCACCACCACCCACCCACATGCAAACCACACAGGAGCACTGACTTCCTAAGTAGTCAAGTCTCATGGCAGCCTCATAATCCCATTTCACAGACAAGGAAATAGACTCATGAAGGAAATAGACTCGTGAGGAGGGGTCAGGAGCGGGGTTAGAACACTCTTGTCCCAAATTACCTTGGGAAGAGCCCAGCCCAGGAATGAATTTAGAATCCATACAGAGACTCCCCGACTCTCATGTAGGATATGATTGTTTTGACTGAACAAGAAAATTACCCATTTTCCAGCCCTGGGGGTGTCAGCTACACCTAATGAAGAAAGAAGTCTGCTCCTAGGGGGCCAGGGGCTCCAGGATGCCCTAACTGGAGCTGGGGCCGACTGCAGAGTGTCCACACTGCTAAAAGCAGACGGGGCTTTGGGACTGCACCAGCCATCTCCAATTCCTGCCATTCCAGGAAGTGTCCGTGTGAGTGATGAGGAGTAGCCAGAGGGAAAAGTTGGGCAGATCAATTTCAAGTTAAAGCAATTGTTGGGCACCGTGGCTCACGCCTGTAATTCCAGCACTTTGGGAGGCTGAGGTGGGAGGATCACTTGAGGCCAGGATTTTGAGACCAACCTGGGCAAGATAGGGAGACCTCCTCTCAACTAAAGACAAGAAAAAAATTTAGCCTGGCATGATGGTATGTGGCCGTCGTCCCAGCTACTTAGGAGCCTGAGGCAGGAAGATCGCTTGAGCTGGAGAGGTCGAGGCTACAGTGAGCTATGATGGTACCCTTCTACTCCAGCCTGTATGACAGAGCAGAGACCCCGTCTACAAACAAACAAAAAAAATCGATGTTAAGATATTCCTGGAACTACAAAGACATAAAATCTGAGATGATTCCTGCATTCAGCAAAATGTGTCCTAAGCACTACTGAGTCCTGGGTCTGGGGGTAAAATTCCTCCCTGAAGAGCTGCTAGGCTGGGAGTATCTGGAAGGGAAGGATATTGTGTCCCTAGCCCCTGGCAGCTCAGTCCAGACCCTACTGGACATGATCTGTCACCTCTCTCCATACGGGCCTGGCAGTTGAACAGACAGACAGATGGAGAAGTCATGTCATCATGGATCATAAATTCTCAGGCTCCCTTGGCAGACTGGGCCTTTGAGACCACCTAACCCAATGGTCCGGTGGTCCTACTCCCTGCCAAAAAGAAACATTTTGAGTAGTGCAAATCTTTTCCCAAATGAAATTCAACCCATAATCCCATATACAAAAGTAACAAAACAGTGTTTTATAAGCAGTGTAGCACCCCACCACCACCAATCATTCCTTTCCCCAAATCAAAACTTTCTCTATTTTATGCGGACACAACTTTATTTTTATTATTATTTTTTTTTGAGACGGAGTCTCACTCCGTCACCAGGCGCCAGGCTGGAGTGCAGTGGTGCGACCTCGGCTCACTGTAACCTCTGCCGCCCGGGTTCAAGCAATTCTCCTGCCTCAGCCTCCTGAGTAGCTGGGACTACAGGGGCGCGCTACCATGTCCAACTAATTTTTTTGTATTTTTAGTAGAGACGGGGTTTCACCATGTTGACCAGGATGGTCTCGATCTCTTGACCTCGTGATCCACCCGCCTCGGTCTCCCAAAGTGCTGGGATTATAGGCGTGAGCCACCGCGCCCGGCCCGCAGACACAACTTTAAGCCCTACCTGCCATCAGTCTAACTCTCTTTGGCCTCTCCCATGTAGATTCAATGCAGCCACTGCTTTGCCCCAATTTATAGTAATTACTTAGTTTAAGGCCAGGCGAGGTGGCTCACACCTGTAATCCCAGCACTTTGGGAGGCTGAGGTGGGCAGATCACAAGGTCAGGAGCTCGAGATCAGCGTGACCAACATAGTGAAACCCTGTCTCTACTAAAAATACAAAAATTAGCCAGGCGTGGTGGCACGTGCCTATAATCCCAGCTACTCAGGAGGCTGAGGCAGGAGAATCACTTGAATCTGGGAGGCAGAGGTTGCAGTGAGCCGAGATCCTGCCACTGCACTCCAGCCTGTAGTCTAAAAACAATAACAACAACAGTAATAATAATTTAGCTTAATTTTTGTTAAAAAAATTTTTTTTTAGAGACAGGAATTTACTATGTTGTCCAGACTGAACTCAAATTCCTGGGTCAAGGGATCCTCCTGCCTCAGCCTCCCAAGTAGCCAAGACTAATATTTACTTATTTTAAAGAAAACCACCGGGTTCGGTGGCTCAAGCCAGGCGTGATGCTCATGCCTGTAATCCCAGCATTTTGGGAGGTCAAGGCAGGCGGATCACCTTAGGTCAGGAGTTCAAGACCAGCCTAGCCAACATAGTGAAACCCCATCTCTACTAAAAATACAAGAATTAAAGAGTTAGCTGGGCGTGGTGGTGTGCGCCTGTAATTGCAGCCATTCAGGAAGCTGAGTCAGGAGAATTGTTTAAATCCAGGAAGCGGAGGTTGCAGTGAGCCAAGATTACACCTCTGCAGGCAGATCAAAAGGTCAACAGATTGAGACCATCCTGTCCAACATGGTGAAACCCCATCTCTACTAAAATACAAAAATTAACCGGATATGGTGGCAGGGGCCTGTAACCCCAGCTACTCGGGAGGCTGAGGCAGGAGAATCGCTTGAACCTGGGAGGTGGAGGTTGCAGCGAGCCGAGATCACACCATTGCACTCCAGCCTGGGCAACAAGAGTGAAATTCCATCTCTAAATAAATAAGTAAAGTAAACCATCTGGGTGTGGTGGCTTACACCTGTAATCCCAGCACTTTGGGAGGCCAAGACGAGTGGATTACTTGAGGTCTGGAGTTCAAGACCAGCCTGGCCAACATGGCAAAATCCTGTCCCTACTAAAAACACAAATTAGCTGGGCGTGGTGACAGCGCCTGTAATCTCAGCTACGCCGGAGGCTGAGGCAAGAAAATTGCTTGAACCCGGGAGGCGGAGGTTGCAGTGAGCTGAGATTGTGCCACCACACTCCAGCCTGGGTGACAGAGCGAGACTCTGTTTCTAAATAAATAAATATAAAGTAAACCAATGAGAAAAAAGAAGCTGTTCAGTGATATAAAATAATGTAATGGATATCCGTTCCACTCATGGATACGAGGCTGCGCTTCTAACTGGCTTTGATTGTTCATGTTCAGAAAATCCTGGTGCATGCAATTAAGTAGCTGCAAATGGCAGTGGGTCTTTGAAACTGCTCACCTTACATCCCTGGAATACTCTTCAGTGAACCAGAAGCTCAGGTTATGATGGGGCCGTGCCCGTGTTCAAATTGGGTAGGAAGTGCATTCAAGAGTGTCTGCTATTTTTACTACAGTTTTCAAAATAATTTTTAAAATACATTTTTACAGTGAAGCTAGAATCAGATGCTTACAGAACCCCTGAAGCATTCCTGCCAAATACAGTGGCACAAATTTGTCTCTTTGGCACATGAGGTGTAGACGAGGGGAAGGGAGGGAGGTTGATGGGCTCCCGTTCTCCCAGTGGGGGGTTGTCTGCTTCACACCATAATCCTCCCTCGCCATCCCAGCATCACTGATATCCCTGACCCAGGATTCCCATCCGACCCGCATTGACCGGCCATGACTTGCTCCCCCCAGCCCATATGCAACAGGAAGGCCGATCAGCACAGCAGGAATGCTGGTCCGACAGCTGTCCTGAGAAGCCTGTGGCCAAGCTCCACAGTTGTCCCTCAGGCAGGCAGGGCAGGATCCCCCCTGGTCTCCTGGCCCCCAAAGGCAAGGCTGTTGTGGGGGAGGGGCTCAGGAATCAAAGCTGACTGCAGACTGGATTCCTCACCTTCGTTTGCATACGATGAAGCTGCTTTCCTGCGGCCTCCGGATGGAAACAGCTCTCCAACTCTCCCCTAGGATGGGGGGCAGGATGGAGGCTTGAGATAAGCCCCTTCTCCACCCTGGTTAGTGTCTGTGTCCCAGCTCCTGGGGCCTCCTGGGCCCTGACAGCACTCAGGGACAAAGATGCCTCTTACCACGAGGATGAGCAGCTGTGTGGGGGAGGCAGGTGGCCCCAGGGCAATGGGGACAAGAACCATGTCCTGTGTGTGCCGGGTGCCAGGAGAACCCCGGGCTTGGGATGGGCTTTGCCACTTCCCAGTTGTGCCATCTTGGATTTGTGGCTTACACCCCTCCACTGATCCCTAGAGCCTTGGTTTCATCACTTTAAAAATATAGAAAAGTCTCCCTGATGTACAGGGCAGTCGAGAGGATAAATGAGATGTGGATGAAAGAAAGAAACGAGGAAGGGCCTGGGCTTCCCAGCTGTTCCGGGGCAGCAGCTCCTACAATTATGATTGCTTTTGCTTTAATTTTTTTTGTTTTTAATGATTCACTAACAGACCTCAGTTGTGAAAGGGGCCGTCTCTGGGTTGTGGATGTTCCTGCCGTCCCTCAGCAACTCTGGTCCAGGGGGGCGACTCCAGGCTGCTGACTGTGTCCAGCTGCGGGGAGCAGACCCAGGGCCGGCAGCGCAGGCTTTGTGAGCAACCCAGCTGGGGGCAGAACCGCCGCCACAGGCTGTGGGGAGGCGGAGGGGGGCTGCCTCCTCCTTCCGCCTGGTTGCCTGGTGCTTTGTGACACAGCCTCCAGCTGGCTTCCAGAGTGACAGAAATGGATTGGAGACCTTAGTCGCTCTGGATCCTTGGCATGACTTCTGTAGCAGCCCATGTTTCCTCAGGGGCTCCCTGCCAGGCTGGCATCTCCGCTGCTGGGCTGTGCCAAAAGCTGTGTACAAATCCTTAGGTTGGAGAGAGGGGCCTGTGCAGGCTTCCCCCAGCCCCTCCTCCAGCTCACACAGACTCTTGCACATACCCCACACACATGCTCACAAACACGCTTGTGCACACATATGCTCACACATGCCCACAACACACCTTCTCACACACACTCCACGAGCTCACACGCACATGTTCACACATACTCACATGCCCACACACATAGTCGTGCTCACACATGCTCACAACACACACTTGCACACACTAGTTCACACACACTCACGGACATGCCCACACACATATTCGTGCTCACACATGCTCACAACACCCACACATAAGCTCACACACACACACACCCTCACACCAGCACACATGCTCACACACCCACACATAAGCTTACAACACAAACACACAGTCACACATGCTCACATGTTCACACACATGCACACATTCATGCTCACACATGCTCACAACACACACACATGCTAACACTCCCTCACATACACTCACAACACACATGTACACACCTACATCTATTCACACTCACACGTGATCACAACACACACACATGCTCACACATGCACTCACACACACAAGCCAGATGCTCACAACACACACTCACACATCCTGGAGATTTATTTATGATCTGCTAAGATATAAATTCTTTCTCTTTTTTTTTTTTTTTTTTGAGACGGAGTTTCGCTCTTGTTATCCAGGCTGGAGTGCAATGGCGCGATCTCGGCTCACCGCAACCTCCGCCTCCTGGGTTCAAGCAATTCTCCTGCCTCAGGCTCCCGAGTAGCTGGGATTACAGGAACGTGCCACCATGCCCAGCTAATTTTTGTATTTTTAGTAGAGACGGGGTTTCACCATGTTGACTAGGATGGTCTCGATCTCTTGACCTCGTGATCCACCCGCCTCGGCCTCCCAAAGTGCTGGGATTACAGGCGCGAGCCACCACGCCCGGCCTCTTTTTTTTTTTTTTTTTTTTGAGTTTCTGGCACAATCTTGGCTCACTGCAACTTCCACCTCCATATTCAAGCAATTCTCCTGCCTCAGCCTCCCGAGTAGCTGGGATTACAGGCGCACGCCATCATGCCCGTCTAATTTTTGCATTTTTAGTAGAGATGGGGTTTCACCATGTTGACCAGGCTGGCCTCAAACTCCTGACCTCAGGTGATCCACCCACCTCGGCCTCCCAAAGTGTTGGGATTACAGGTGTGAGCCACTGTGCCCGGCCTGATATATAAATTTGATTGTGCTCAACCCACTTCCGTTCTGATCCATGGCTACTGGCACCTATTACATGCAGAGTCCTGGAGGTGCCACAGAGCAGAGGGGAGACTGGGCAAAGTCCTTCAGAGCTTCCAGTCTAGCCAGGGGCTTAAAAATACCTAACAGTGCCAGCACGAAATGACACTCGAGGTCTTCAGGAGCAGGCAGGTCTTCAGGAACAAAGGCATGTGGGAGCACCAAGCGGGAAGACATCAGTCGAGGGACTGAACAAGGCTTCCTGGAGGAAGGGACATTTGGGTTGAGTCCCAAAGGATGGGCAGGACTTGGTCAGAGAGAGATGGGTGAGGGTGGGAGAGGTTCCAGGCAGAGGGGATGGCCGAAGTGAGAACAGAGAGCCAGAAAAGCAGGGGTGTGTTTGGGGCCCAGGGAGCCGTCTCTGTTGCCTGTGACGGGGAGAGAGTAGAAGCTGGAGCTGCAAAGCTTGGTTGAGGCCACATTACACAAGGTCTTAAGTGCCAAAGAAAGGAGTCTGTGGTTATGTGGGAAGGCAATAGGGAGCCATAGACAGTTTTGAGCAGGTAAGGGTCACAACCCGAGTAGCCATACCACCAGTATGTGCTGGGTCTGGGGAGAGGAGGGACTGCCCGTGGGTGCCCCCCATGAGTGCTCTGGCACTGCACACTGAAATCCCACTTCCTCTGCCCCAGGCTGGCTGCCTGTGTGATGTGTGGGGCTCGAAGGGAGGGAGGGAACAAAGATGTTACCCAGACTAGGGTTCCTGAGTACAGTGTACCGACACACAGCCAAATAGGGTCTTGGCAGCGGAGCTTGGGAAGATGGTGGTCTGGGTGGGACCACGTTGCTTGGGGGTGTTGGAGGGGGGTGGGAGTGGGATTCATCTCCCGGCTCTGCAGGGGAGGAGCTGTCCTCCAAGGCCAGCACCCAGGCTGGTCACCAGGCTCAGAGGCTGTCTCTGAGGGTCACTGACAGCCTTGTGTGTCCCCAGGGACAGCAGGCTAGCTGAGAAGCTGGCCACCTCTCTGCCGAGCCTCCTCTGCTCTCTTGCTTGAGCTGTCTGGGTTTTCTACCTCATTCCCCTCGACCTCCAGGACAAGGAGGAGGGGGTGATTCCATTCCTTGGCCAACATCCCGAAGCTTCCCTGTCCCCGGGATGCTCTTTGGGCTTCTCCCAGGCTGTCAATGTCCCTGCAGGGCGGAAAGGCAGGGCTGGGGCTCGGACACGGATGGCATCCCACATGCACGTGGTCTTTCCAGTCACAAGAAGAGAAGAGGGCAAAGTGTGGCAGCGGTCAGGCAGCGGCCAGCCCAAAGAGCAGCCCCGATTCACGGGCCCTGAAGCAGAATTGAGGTTCCCTCTGCGTCGAACAATGCTTGAGTGACAGGCCTTTCAAGTGGGTCCTTCCCTCCCCACCTCAGGAATGGCGGGGGGCTGGGGGGCACAGGCCCGGCTTCCTGAGCTCTGGCCTCAGGACCACTTGTTAGGGAAGGGCTGGAGGCAAGGTGGGGGGCAGAGCTTTGCGTTGCTGGTGAGGTGACTAAGACAGTAACAGGGACTGAGGCGCAGGGGCTGTGGCCCTAGGAATGGATGCAGGTGTGACGAGAGACAGGGTTGTCGCAACAAGCCTGTCGCAGCGTCCCATGCACTTCACCAAGGCTCGCCCAGGATCTTCAGGCGGATCCCAGGATAGGGGACAAGATGGAAAGTGATGTTCCTAGAACCTTGTCTCCGCCTGAGGTTCTAGGAAGAGCTGAGCTGTGGGCAGTGGAGGCCAGGGCCCAGGCTTCCAGGGAACCAGGACGTGCCAGGCCTGGATGGAGGCAGAGCTGGGTGAAGCCACCACAGACCCTGAAAAGCTGGAGGAGGTGTTTCCGCCCTCCCCTCCCCTCGGGTGAGCCTACTCAGAGCTTCCAGGGCACAGCAGTTTCGCTGCCCTACCACCCTCGCTTGGGGTCACCTAAGGTGACACTGGGGTGGGCCTGCCAGCATGGGGGCCACAGGGAGAGGCACCGGGAAGCAGGGAAATGTCACAGGCCCATCAACCTGTCCTCTGCCCTGGGCAATTATACGACCACAAATCACAAAGAAAAGATGGTGTAAGCACCCATGCCAGCCTAGTGGAATACTCGGGAGGCCATAAAAATTCAATTAGCCTGGTTAACCTGGTGCCCAGGTCCAGGATGGGTGAGGCTGGTACAGTGGAGGGAGATTCATGGGGGAGCCGCTGCGGGTGGCATACAGGGGCGGGGGGTGTCCAGAGTCCGACAGACACCCCCACCGTCCCCGGAGCTGCCTCCAGTGTAAGGAGGACACTGGGTCCCCTGAGGGGGCTGTCCTGAGGGTAGGTGGGGTTGGCTCATTCCACCCTGCAGGGACCAGAGCCAAGTCTGAAAGCTGTCCCCAAAGTCCCTCAGCCCAAGGAAGGGACAGCATCAGAACATTCTGGGGCCTCAGAGCCCATCGTGGGAGGAGAAGAAAAAGGCTGAGCGGGGTCATCCTGGGACAGCCACGGGGGTTCAGGGCTCAGGACAGAAATGACACAGTGCTACTTACTAGGTGTGACTTAACCTCTCGAAGCCTTCATAGCCACTTCAGAAAAATGGAGAAAATAACAGGAGCCATTTCAGAGAGCTATTGAAAGGGCGAGGTGACGTGAATTCACACAAAGCACTTAAGGGGAGTTCCATCCACAGCTGTGCTCGAGCGCTATGACTCCATTTGTATGGAATTAGGCGCTGAGTCAAGGCTCAGGGGCTAGAGGCAGATTTCTGGGCTCTGAGGGACTCAGTTCCCTTCCGGGGAACTCGGCACGGGGCAGAGGTTTGTGCAGAGAAAGGAATTCTAGACTAATCTGGAACCTCGATGACACGATTCAAGCCAGGGCTTCTCACCCTTGGCACTGCTGTCTTTCTGGCCCGATGATTCTTGGTTTGGGGGCGCACTGTTGGGCATCTAGCAGCACCCCCAGCCTCTAGCCTCTGCATGCCAGTAGCATGCCCAGCTGGTTTTTTGTTTTGTTTTGTTTTGTTTGAGATGGAGTCTCACTCTGTCACCCAGGCTGGAGTGCGGTGGTGTGATCTTGGCTCACTGCAACCTCCACCTCCCAGGTTCAAGCGATTCTCCTGGCTCAGCCTCCTGAGTAGCTGGGATTACAGGCACCCACCACCATATCTGGCTAATTTTTTATATTTTTAGTAGAGACGGGTTTCACCGTGTTAGCCAGGATGATCTCCATCTCCTGACCTTGTGATCCGCCCACCTCAGCCTCCCAAAGTGCTGGGATTACAGACGTGAGCCACCCCCACCAACCACACTCCCCAGTTTTGACAACTAAAATATGTCTCCAGGCATTGCCACATGCCCCGGGGGCAAAATCCCCTTCAGTGGCTGTTGAGATAAACCGAGCTTTAGTTTGAGTGAGGAGCCAAAGAGGGGCTGCGTGTTTATGGTGTTGCTTTTCTTGCAGGGAGGAGCCAATGGCTGGGCCTGCCATCTGCACTGCCCCTATGCTGTTCCTCGTCCTCCTGCCGCCCCTGGAGCTGAGCCTGACAGGCGCCCTTGCACCTGGGACCCCTGCTCGGAACCTCCCTGAGAATCACATCGACCTCCCAAGCCCAGCGTTATGGACGCCTCAGGCGAGCCACCACCGCCGGCGGGGCCAGGGCAAGAAGGAGTGGGGCCCAAGCCTACCCAGCCAGGCCCAGGATGGGGCTGTGGTCACCGCCACCAGGCAGGCCTCCAGGCTGCCAGAGGCTGAGGAGCCGCTGCCTGAGCAGAGTCCTGCAGGCCTGCTGCGGGACAAGGACCTGCTCCTGGGGCTGGCATTGCCTTACCCCGAGAAGGAGAACCGACCTCCAGGTTGGGAGAGGGCCAGGAAACGCAGCAGGGAGCACAAGAGGCGCAGGGACAGGCTGAGGCTGCACCGAGGTAGCTGGAGAGCTGGGAGGCATTGGGATGGGGGGGTTCCTGCTGTGGACTGAGGGGAGCGGGAAAGGATGCAGGGAAGGGTCGGAGGTGTGAGGTCCCTGGGAGGACATCCAGAGGAGAGAAGAGGTGTCCCTGAAGCCAGAGGGACCTGGTAAGGGGAGGAGGCTGGGAGAGGCCTGGGGTTGGAGCATGGGAAGGGGAGAGGGATGTGTTGCAATAGAATCTGTCTTATCAGCAGATCATCCTCCTGAATCAGGAAGTTCTACTTTGTATCTGACCTAAATTTCTCCTGCTTTAAGTTCTGAGTAGAGATGGAACAGTTCCGTGCCCTCCAAGCCTATTCCTTACTCAACTCTGAAGCATCGGGTAGGGATAAGAGCCTAGACTCCGAAGCCAGGTCTGCCCGAGATCAGGTTCTGTCTCCACCACTTACTCGGGTGTGGGCCTGGGCAAGTTATCTTTCTGTTCCTCAGTTTCCCCTCTGAAAAGTGAGGAGACTGGTCCTGTCTACCCTCAGTGTAGTTGCAGAGACTTGATTAGTGGGACGCTTGGAGCTCAGCTGGCAGGGCCATGAGCAGTTTGTTGTTCTGTTTTGTTTTGTTTTTTTTGAGACGGAGTTTCACTCTTGTCGCCCAGGCTGGAGTGCAGTGGCGCAGTCTGGACTCACTGCAACCTCCACTTCCCGGGTTCAAGCGATTCTCCTGCCTCAGCCTCTCGAGTAGCTGGGATTACAGGCACGCACCACCACGCCCGGCTAATTTTGTATTTTTAGTAGGATGGGGCTTCTCCATGTTGGTCGGGCTGGTCTTGATCTCCAGACCTCAGGTGATCCACCTGCCTCGGCCTCCAAAGTGCTGGGATTATAGGCGTGAGCCACCACGCCAGGCCTGTTGTTCTGGTTAATCCCAGCTCCCGCCTGATGCCAAATCAGTGTCCTCCAACCCGGATGCAGGTGACTCCAGGAGAGGCGTCACTTGCCTACCCCTCCTGCCTCTGCCTTGTTCATCTGGGTGCCCCCCGGCCCTTCCCACCTTCCTTAACATTTATCCCACATCCCCTGGGAGCGAGCCTGTCCCCTGCTGGCCCAGGCTCCCCGCTCCTGGTATCCGTTAGCTCCATCCAAGTGGCTCCTCCCAGGCTTGCCTGGCCTTAAGCCAGGGAACTGGGCTTTTAAGCTCTCTATGTGACAAGACTGCCTCTAGAGGCATGCCGAGTGCCACAAACGCAGTGGCAGGGTTCTTCGGCAGGAAGGCAATGGAGCCTCAATGCCCCTTGTGCAAACAGCTGGGGCTGGCTTCCCTGCAAGGCCTGCTGAGAACTCCCCAGGTGAGCTGAGGTCAGTCATGGTCCTCAGCCTCAACTTTCAGCCTCCCACTCCTGGGGTCACCTGTGTCAGCTTTCAGGGGAGGACACTGGCACCCTTGAGAACAGCTGGAGGGCACACATGGGTTGTGGACCCGTCCTGCTGGGTTCCTGCTCCTCCAGCTCCACGGCTGCAGCCGGGCCTCCTGGGAGATTTGATAGGGTGAGGAGGAGGCAGAAACAGAGAAGGTCTGCAGGCTAGGCCCTGGTCTGCTGACAACTGGCTGTGACACCTCAGGCCAGGCCAGGCATGGTGGCTCATGCCTGTAATCCCAGCACTTTGGGAGGCTGAGGCAGGCAGGTCACTTGAGGCCAGGAGTTCTAGGCCAGCCTGGGCAATATGTAGAAACCCCATCTCTACCAAAAACACAAAAATTAGCCAGGTATGGTGGTACATGCCTGTAATCCCAGCTACTCAGGAGGCTGAGGTGGGAGAATCGCTTGAACCCTGGAGGCAGAGGTTGCAGTGAGCCGAGATCATGTCACTGCACTCCAGCCTGGGTGACAGAGCGAGTCATGGACTTGGACTTGCTGGAATGCTGCTTTACAGGGAGAATCCCTGGGCTGTCTCCCCAGCGACACTGTAAGTTCTTCCAAGACATTTTCCTCCGAGCTCCCAATTTCACCCTCCCAAGAAGGGTAGGAAGCAGGGATGGGACCCAACCAAGGCCTTGTCACAGGGTCCCTGCTGCCTCCCGGTTTGCAGCATAAAACGTGGGTTCTACTGTAGACTGCCACGAGGCGGCAGGCAGATGCAGCCCCTGTGCTCCCCGCCCTGTGTCTCAGGCCGAGCGTTGGTCCGAGGTCCCAGCTCCCTGATGAAGAAGGCAGAGCTCTCCGAAGCCCAGGCGCTGGACGCGACCATGGAGGAATCCTCCACCAGCCTGGCCCCCACCATGTTCTTCCTCACCACCTTTGAGGCAGCACCTGCCACAGAAGAGTCCCTGATCCTGCCCATCACCTCCCTGCAGCCCCAGGTAAGGGGTCCCCAAACAGCCTCGGAGCTGGAAGGGTCCCTGAGCCTATGTCACGGAAAGCCCTCTTAATGCATGTAGGGAAACTAAGGCATGGCGGCAGAGGGCCACGGAGTTTAGATTGAAACCAGATCTGCTGCTGCCCGTCCAGTCTAGCTCCAGCCCTGGCGGGTGCTCCATCCTGACAAGAAGCTGCCATTGTCCGGGGGCAAAGTGGTCCCAGGGGCCACTCTGGGAACAGCCAAGGAGGCAAGCAGCAGTTCTGCACACTGGTGTCTGCGTGGAGAGCAGCGAGGCCTGGGGAGGAGCTTTCTGCATGCAGAGGAGCATGAAGCATAATAGTGGTGCTTTTTAATTTTTTTTTTTTTTTTTTGAGATGGAGTCTCGATCTGTCGCCCGGGCTGAAGTGCAGCGGCATGATCTCAGCTCACGTCAGCCTCCACCTCCCAGGTTCAAGCAATTCTCCTGCCTCAGCCTCCCAAGTAGCTGGGACTATAGGCATGTGCCACCACACCTGGCTGTTTTGTATTTTTAGTAGAGACGGATTTCATTATGTTGGTCAGTTGACCTCAATTCCTGACTTCGTAATCCAACCACTTTGGCCTCCCAAAGTGTTGGAATTACAGGCGTGAGCCACCGTGCCCAGCCGATAATGGTGATTTTTAAAACCGTGTCCTCAAGACCCAGATTTAATAAGCATTAGCTACCACTTTGGACCCATCTGCATCAGATCTTTGAAAAAGATATGTGGGCCGGGCATGTTGGCTCACGCCTGTAATTCCAACACTTTAGAAGACCAAGGCGGGAGGGTCACTTGAGCCCAGCAATTTGAGATTATCCTGGGCAACATAGTGAGACTCTGTGTCTACAAAACTTTTAAAAAATTAAGCAGGCATGAGGGTGTGTGCCTGTAGTCCCACCTGCTGGGGAGGCTGAGGTGAGAGCTTGAGCCCAGGAGGTCAGGGCTGCAGTGAGCCATGATTGCACCACTGCACTCCAGCCTGGGCGACACAGTGAGACCCTGTTTCAAGGAAAAAAAATATGTGGAGAGAAAGTAAGCGAGCAAATGTGACAAAAACACTCCCCACCGGCGATTCTAGAAGAGGGGTTATAGGAGCTGACTGATCATTCTTGCCCCTCTTTTGTGGCTTTGAAAGGTTTTCCAAATAAAATTATTTAAAAGGATGAATAATATATAAGAAATAGTACATGAAAAAGAAATAGGCCAGGAGCAATGGGTGGCTCACGCCCGTAATCCCAGCACTTTGGGAGGCCGAGGCGGGCGGATCACCTGAGGTCAGGAGTTTGAGACCAGCCTGGCCAACATGGCGAAACCCTGTCTCTACAAAAATACAAAACAAATAAAACTTTTTTTAGCAGCAGATCTTTCTTATCCTTTTTTGGGGTCTTGCACTCCCTTGAGATGGTGAGAAAGCTGCAGACAGTTTCCCACGAATACATGGTCATCCAGCTCGTCGTCCAGGGCCCCCTGCAGCCCAGCCTAGAAGGTGCAGCTCCTGCCCATGTCCTCGTGCGCACACGTGCCCGTGTGTAGATCCAGCCATGACCTCTAGCCCTCTGCATTCCTGGGGCCGCTGGCCCAGGCTGTGAGTGGGACTGAGCCCTGGTTGTAGCCTCAATGGTGCCGCGGAGAGCTGGTAACCTCTGCAGGGAGAGGAAGAGATAGGAAGGTCCAGTGAGTGGTTGGGCTACATCCACCTCCCTCCTCGTGGGCTTAAAGACCGTCAGCAAGCAAGATTGCCTTCACGGCCAGGCACGGTGGCTCACGCCTGTAATCCTAGCACTTTGGGAGGCTGAAGCGGGTGGATCACACGGTCAGGAGATCGAGACCATCCTGGCTAACACAGTGGAACCCTGTCTCTACTAAAAAAACAAAAAATTAGCCAGATGTGGTGGCACACACCTGTAGTCCCAGTTACTCAGGAGACTGAGGCAAGAGAATCACTTGAACCCGGGAGGTAGAGTTTGCAGTAAGCCAGGATTGCACCACTGCATTCTAGCCTGGGCAACAGAACAAGACTCTGTCTCAAAAAAAAAAAAAGAAAAAATTGCCTTCCCAGCCTGCGGGGGGACTCTGCCCTCCTTGGGGGGACTCTGCCCTCCTCGGAGGGCCTGGTGGGTAATTTGCCTGTGTGTGTCTGCATGAGCTCTCTTGAGTGATGGCTGCACAGGGAGTGAATGACCTTAAGTGGCTATTGGAATAGGAGCCTCGGACAGCCGTCTTTATGTCCTCGGGCTGAGACTCCATGCTGCACAGCAGAGGATGAGGTGGCCTCTGATAAGTGTCTCCTTTGGCATCTGGCCTTGGGACCCCACACTCCTGCTTCCATGGATTTGAAGGATCCAACATCCGCCTTCTCCACTGTCTCCGGCAGGCACAGCCCAGGCCTGACGGGGAGGTGATGCCCACGCTGGACATGGCCTTGTTCGACTGGACCGATTATGAAGACTTAAAACCTGATGGCTGGCCCTCTGCAAAGAAGAAAGGTATGCCCACCTACCCCATCACTTTCCAAGCCTGGACGCCCTGCCCTCCGGCACCATCTGTTGAGGTGGGGGCCCCAGGGAGCCCTGTCTCATCTTCAGATGTCCAAAGCTGGGACTCAGGGAGAGGAGGAGCATGGAGTCCAACCTGGAAATGCGGCTTGGAATGTAGAATGCTATCACGTGCTTATCACATGCCACACGCTTCCTTGTTTCCACTCATGTTTCCCTGGGGGAAAATACCTGTTAGGTCTATAGTACTGTTGATCCCATTTTAGAGGAAAGAAAACTGAGGCAGAGAGAGAGGGGTATAGTGCCTTGTCTGAGCCACACGGTAGGGTGGTGGTATGGGCACTCCAACACCTGAGTCCCTGTGCTCAACCTCTGCTCTGCTGGGCCCCAGCTTCTGATGACAGATCTTCTTGTCCCCAGAGAAACACCGGGGTAAGCTCTCCAGTGATGGTAACGAAACATCACCAGCTGAAGGGGAACTGTGCGACCATCACCAAGACTGCCTGCCAGGTACCAGCCAGCACCCACATTCAAGGCACCAGGCTGGGTGCTGGGAGGAAACCTGGGTGGGAGTGGGGGTTCCCATGTGTACAGAACCTGAGGATCCTTGACCCTTCGTGGATGATAAATAATAACAGCAGCTGTCACTTTCCTGAGAGTTGCAATCAGACATTAACTCATTTAATACATTATGGCCAGGTGCAGTGGCTCACGCCTGTAATCTCAGTACTTTGGGCGGCCGAGGTGGGTGGATCACCTGAGATCAGGTGTTCGAGACCAGCCCGGCCAACATGGCGAAACCCCATCTCTACTACAAATACAAAAATTAGCTGGGCGTGGTGGCTTACGCCTGTAATCCCAGCTACTCTGGAGTCTGAGACAGGAGATTCAATCACTTGAACCTGGGAGGCAGAGGTTGCAGTGAGCTAGGATCACGCCACTGTACTCCAGCCTGGGCAACAAGAGTGAAACTCAGTCTCAAAAAAATAAAAAATAATACATTACTCACGACAACCCAGGTCTCAAGCCAGGTGATTGAGCCCCAGAGGGGCAGTGTTGCCCAGGGTCACACAGTTAAGAAGTGGTTCCAACCTGGGTCAGCCTGGCTGGAAAGCCTGTCCAACACAGCCCCACACTGCCTTAAATTGGGATGATCCTCTCGCCTTCTTCCTCCTGACACCAGGCAGAGCTTAACGCTGTCCTTGTCCCCTCACTGCACTGCTGGGTGTTCTGAGGATGCTTTTAGTAACATCCTCACTGTTCAGCAGCTGTCCCCATGGAGACGGTCTAAAAACAAGAAGCCAGACATTGTAACTAATGCCCTAAACCCTTGGCCCTTGGGGATCCATCAAGCCCTCCAGGAAGCAGATACTAAGTAAGTAAGAAGTGTGAGGCTGGGCGTAGTGGCTCATGCCTATAATCCCAGCACTATGGGAGGCCGAGGCGGGAGGATCGTGTGAGCACAAGAGTTCAAGACCAGCCTGGCCAACACGGGAAGACTCCGTCTCTACAAATAATAATAATTTTAAAAATTAGCTGGGCTTGCTGGTGTGTGCCTGTGGGTCCAGCTACTCGGGAGGCTGAGGCAGGAGAATCACTTGAGCCTGGACGGTCAAGGTTACAGCGAGACGTGATTGCCCCACTGCTCTCCAGCTTGGGTGATGGAGCAAGGCCCTGTCTCAACAAAACTAAACAAAAAGTGCAGCAGATTTAGTTTGGGGTGGGCTGGGGGTGGGAAGCATCTTTGAATGACGAAAGTGGGAGGAGGCCGGATTGGACGGAGGACGCTTCAGACATCATGCAAGGTCTTGGGGGTGTGATGGGCGCTCCGGTGCAGACGTGGCCTGTTAGATAAGGCCCACACTGAGCAGAAATGGCCGGGGCCCCAGAACCCCCATGCCCGTCATTGGCAGGGGTTATGGGGAACAGCCTGCCTTGGGCCGAGGTGGCCCTGAAGCTGCTACCAGCTGGAGGCCACCAGCAAGCGCTTTCCCCAGGAGAGATCCAAGTGGCACACCTCCATGGCACCACGACTGTTAGATAGGTGACCAGAATATTCCCCAAAACAGCAACGAAACCAGCAGTTAGCATCATAGAAGGCAGACCACCAGCTCCCTGACAGGCTGCTTCGTTCCCAAACTATTGTTTTCACCCTGGGCTCAAAGAAAAGGCCCGCATTTGGGCCGACTGGCCAGTCGCCTGGGAGCTGGCTCGGTGGCAGGTGCCCAGGGCTTCAGTTTCCCCATCTGTCAAAAGAGGACGTTGGTGTCAGGGATCCTGAGGCCCCTCCCAGCTCTGAGCTGACTCCACACCTGGCAGCCCCCAAATGTTCAATCCGCTCGGTCACACCACCTTCATTCTTCCCATGATCAATCAGTTGCCTATCTGAGGCAGCTGGGGTCTCTGCCGCCAACCCTTGGGGGCCTCGCCCATGACATCCGTCTGCGGTTCCACCCAGGAGCCTTGCACACCAGATGGCCCATCCCGCCAGGCACAGCCTGCCATGCAGATGATGGATCTCTTGTCCAGTGGGACCGAGTGCAGGGCTTTGGGGAGGGGTGGCTCTGCTCGGCTGACTGCGTGTGTCTCTGTGTTGGCAGGGACTTGCTGCGACCTGAGGGAGCATCTCTGCACACCCCACAACCGAGGCCTCAACAACAAATGCTTCGACGACTGCATGTGTGTGGAAGGTGGGTCCAGACTCCTTTGCGGGGGGCTCCCCAGGCTCTGAGAACCACAAAGCCTCCCTTTCTCGAAGCTGGTTCTGCACTGAGTTGCGGACAAGCTTTCCCAGCAGAGGGTGGATTGAGGGCCTGCGGGAGGGGAGTAGGTGGGAGAATCCCTCGGGAGCCGAAGACGTGCGCAAGAGCAGCTTTATCGGTGCCTTCCCAATCTGTGAACTCATTTAGTCCCAATTCTTGGCATCGTTTCTTAGATTTGCTTTTCTCAACTTTTGAAATCCAAGCTGGCGTGATCTCCCACTATCTAGAGGAGGGAGGAGGGAGGAGACAGGAGCACATCTCTTTAAATTAGATCCAGCCTCAGAAGGCCGCCGCTTTCACACCCGAATTCTATCCCAGGGGAGGCATTCCAAGTGTGATAACGGGGTGGGGGTGGGTTTCCCAGCATGTCCCTGGGAAGGATGCACTTGGCCAGCTGCCTCTTTAACTCCTCCGTGCCCTACCTCGCCTAGGTGTGCTGGCACTGTACTGAGCACTTTTCTACTGAAATCCCCATGGCCACCCCTAGAAAGGGGCTGTGGTGATCCCCACTACACAAATAAGCAAACTGGGGCACAGAAGGCTTCATGATGCCCAAACGGACACAGCCAGGAAAGTAGGGGGAATAGTTTCAGGTTTTTTTTTTTTTTTTTGAGACAGGGTCTTACTCTGACACCCAGGCTGGAGTGCAGTGGTACAGTTTTGGCTCATTGCAACCTCTGCCTCCCAAACTTAGGTGGTCTTCCCATCTCAGCCCCTCAGCTAGCTCGGACTACAGGCCCACGCCACCAGCCCAGCTAATTTTCATATTTTTGGTAGAGGCGGGGTTTTGCCATGTTGCCCAGGCTGATCTCAAACTCCTGACCTCAAGTGATCCACCTGCCTTGGACTCCCAAAGTTCTGGGATTACAGGCATGAGCCACCACACCTGGCCAGTTTAAATTTTGTATTCTGCAAAGTTTCAAATATATACTGAAGTAGTCAGAATAGTCTAATGAACGCCCATTTCTCATCACTCTGCTTCGGTAGATACTAACTCGTGGTCAATCTGTCTCACCTCTTACCCACTTTCCTATTCTGACACGATTTGTCCGCAACTCCTGAGAGCTTACAGTTACTTCATCTGTGAATATTTTAATGTGCATCTCTGAAAGACAAGTACTCTTGACTGGGCGTGGTGGCTCATGCCTGTAATCCCAGCACGTTGGGAGGCCGAAGTAGGTGAATCACGAGGTTGGGAGTTCAAGACCAGCCTGGCCAACATGGTGAAACCCCATCTCTACTAAAAATACTAACAATAAGCCATGAGTGGTGGTGGGCTCCTGTAGTCCCAGCTAGTCAGGAGGCTGAGGCAGGAGAATCGCTGGAACCTGGGAGGCGGAGGTTGCAGTGAGCCAAGATTGTGCCACTGCACTCGAGCCTGGGTGACAGAGCAAGACTCTGTCTCAAAAAAAAAAAAAACAAAAAGACAAATACTCCTTCAAAAACAAAATGCCAAACGTGAACAATGATTACTCAGTTCTATCCAATATCCAGTCAGCATTCATAGCCCCTTGGTGGGGAAATTGGGGCTCAGCCCCTTCATGGACCTGAAATGCATGCGCTGTTTTGCTCACATGTGCTCGGAGATTATCTACCGTGATTGTGCCACTGCACTCCAGCCTGGATGACGAGGCGAGACCCTGTCTCAAAAATGATAATAAACTTTCTCCTTCCCAATTTTTAAAATTGTAGACTTTTAAATTTAATTTAATTATTTTTTGAGACAGGGTTTCATTCTATCTCCCAGGCTGGAGTGCAGTGGCACAATCCCAGTTCACTGTAGCCTTAACTCGCAGGCTCAAGGGATCCTCCCGCCTCGGCAATAAAGCTATGTAGTTCTGATTATTCACTCATCTAATCAGTTAAATATTTATGTAGCGCCTACCGTGTATCAGGCATTGTTCTGGATGTTGGGGGTTCAGTAGTGAAAAGAACCAGCAAGTTCTGTGCCCATGAATTACATTCTAGTCATATGAGCAGACAACAATCAAATATATAGACAGAATGTCTTTTTTTTTTTTTTTTTTGAGACGGAGTTTTGCTCTTGTTGCCCAGGCTGGAGTACAATGAAGCGATCTCGGCTCACCGCAACCTCCGCCTCCCGGGTTCAAGTGATTCTCCTGCCTCAGTCTCACAGGTAGCTGGGATTACAGGCTCCCACCATGATGCCCAGCTAGTTTTGTATTTTTAGTAGAGACGGGATTTCTCCATGTTAGTTAGGTTGGTTTCGAACTCCCAGCCTCAGGTGATCCGCCCACCTCTGCCTCCCAAAGTGCTGGGATTACAGGCATTGGCCACAGCACCCGGCCAGACAGAATGTCTTCAGAAAGTAATAAGGGCTATGGCCGAGCACAGCGGTTTATGCCTGTGATCCCAGCACTCTGGAGGCCAAGGTGGGAGGATCACTTGAGGTCAGGAGTTTGAGACCAGCCTGGCCAACATGGTGAAACCCCATCTCTACTAAAGATAAAAAAATTAGACAGGCATGGTGGTGCTTGCCAGTATAATTCCATCTACTCAGGAGGCCGAGGCATGAGAATTGCTTGAACCTGGGAGGCAGAGATTGCAGTGAGCTGAGATTGTGCCATTGCACTTCAGCCTGGGTAACTGAGTGAGACTCTGTCTGAAAAAGAAAAAAAAAGTAAGTAATAAGGGCTGTAAAGATAATAATATGGGCCAGGCGCAGTGGCTCACGCCTGTAATCCCAGCACTTTGGGAGGCCGAGGTGGGTGGATCACGAGGTCAGGAGACTGAGACAGGCTAACATGGTGAAACCTCATCTCTACTAAAAATACAAAAAAAACCAAAAAACAAAATTAGCCAGGTGTGGTGGCACTCGCCTATAGTCCCAGCTACTCCGGAGGCAGAGGCGGAGAATCGCTTGAACCCGGGAGGCAGAGGTTGTGGTGAGCCGAGATAGCACCACTGCACTCCAGCCTGGGCAACAGAGTGAGACTCTGTCTCAAAAAAAAAAAAAAAAAAGAAAGATAATAATATGTTAATGAGTCATGCAGTTGTTTTAGAAAGTGTAGACAGAAGTGGGCATTGAAGGCCAGACGGGTTGGTTCATGCCTATAATTCCAGCACTTTGGGAGGCCGAGGTGGGTGGATCACCTGAGGTTGGGAGTTCGAGATCAACCTGACCAACATGGAGAAAGCCCATCTCTACTAAAAAAAAAAAAAAAAATTAACTGAGTGTGGTGGTGCACACCTGTGGTACCAGCTACTTGGGAGGCTGAAGCAGGGAGGATCACTTGAGCCCGGGAGGCAGAAGTTGCAGTGAGCTGAGATCTTACCACTCACTCCAGTCCAGGCAACAGAACAAGACCTTCTCCGAAAAAAAGAAAAAAGAAATGGAGGCCAGGCGCAGTGGCTCACAGCTGTAATCCTATCACTTTGGGAGGCTGAGGCAGACAGATCATTTGAGGCCAGGATTTCATGACCAGCCTCCCCAACATGGTGAAACCCCGTCTCTACTAAAAAAATACAAAATTAGCTGGGTGTGGTGGTTTATGCCTATAATCCCATCTTCTTCGGAAGCTGAGGCAGGAGAATCACTTGAACCCAGGAGGCAGAGGTTGCAGTGACCCAAGATGGTGCCACTGCACTACAGCCTGGGCGACAAGAGTGAAACTCCATCTCAAAAAATAAAAATTAAAAAAAAAAGGAGTGGAGAGTTATGGAGGTTTTGCAGGGAAGGGCAGAATTTAAGCCACTTAAAAAAATTACTAAACTTTTTCCTTTTCAATTTTCCAAAATTATAGACTTTTTAATTGAATTTATGTGTGTATTTTATTTTTTAAGTTTTTTGAGGCAGTGTCTCACTGTGCTGCCCAGGCTGAAGTACAGTGGCACAATCAAGGCTCACTGCAGCCTCAAACTCCTGGACCCCAGGGATCCTCTGACGTTAGCCTCTTCTGTAGTCGGGGCTACAGGTGTGGGCCACAATGCTTGGCTAATTTTTACATTTTTTGTAGAGATACAGAGTCTCCCTATGTTGCTTAGGCTGGTCTGGAACTCCTGGGCTCAAGTGATCCTCCCACCACAGCCTCTCAAAATGCTGGGATTATGGGTGTGAGCCACCATACCCTGTGGACTTTATTTTTTGAGCAGTTTTCTAGAAAAATTGCACAGGCTGTGGCGTTCTCATATACCTTCTTTGCCCCTGCATGCAGTTTCCCCTATTAATAACATCTTGCAGCTGGGCGCAGTGGCTCACGCCTGTAAATCCCAGCACTTTGGGAGGCCGAGGCAGGTGGATCACCTGAGGTCAGGAGTTCAAGACCATCCTGCCCAACGTGGTGAAACCCCGTCTCTACTAAAAATACAAAAAGTTAGCCAGGTGTGGTGGTGGGTGCCTGTAATCCCAGCTACTTGGGAGGCTGAGGCAGGAGAATTGCTTGAGCCCAGGAGGCGGAGGTTGCAGTGAGCTGAGATTGCACCATTGCACTCCAGCCTGGGTGACAGAGTGAGACCCCGTCTCAAAAAAAAAAAAAAAAAAAGAAAAGAAAAATCTTGCCGTCCTGCGGTACATTTGTTTTGTTTTGTTTTTGAGACAGAGTCTTGCACTGTTGCCCAGGCTGGAGTGGTGCAGTGGCACCATCTTTGTATTTTTTTTAGTAGAGACAGTGTTTTACCATGTTGGCCAGGGTGGTCTCAAACTCCTGACCTCAAGTGATCTGCCCGTCTCCACCTTCCAAAGTGCTGGGATTACAGGCGTGAGCCACTGTGCCTGGCCTCCTGTGGTACATTTGTTGCTTGACGAACCAATAGCGATAGATTATTATTACTAACTGAAGTCATCATATACGTTAGGGTTCACTGTGTGGTGCATTCTATGGGTTTTGACAAATGCATGCCATGTCTCATCATTACATGTGACACAGAATATTTTCGCCTCCATGAGTCCTCTCCATGCTCCTTCCGTGTTCATTCCCCCCCTCTCCCAAAGGAATGAGTCTTTTAAGCTCTTTGGAGCTGCCATGAGGAGGCTGGAAGGGTTGCAGGGCAGAATAAAAAAGCCAGGAGACGCTGGGCATGGTGGCTCACACCTGTAATCCCAGCACTTTGGGAGGCCAAGGCGGAAGGATCATGAGCTCAGGAGTTCAAGACCAGCCTGGTCAATATGGTGAAACCCCGTCTCTACTAAAAAAAAAAAAAAAAAAAAAAAAAAAATTAGCCTGGCATGGTGGCACATTCCTGTAATCTCAGCTACTCAGGAGGCTGAGGCAGGAGAATTGCTTGAATCCAGGGGGTAGAGGTTGCAGTGAGCTGAAATCTTGCCACTGCACTCCAATCTGGGCGGCAGAGTGAGACTTTGGGGAAAAAAAAAAAGAAGACAGGAGAGAGCTGGCAGGCCCCAGAGCATGCAGGGGAAGGAATGGGAGGACTCCAGCCCTTTGCGCCTCTGACCTCCTTGCCTCCCTTCTCCCAGGGCTGCGTTGCTATGCCAAATTCCACCGGAACCGCAGGGTTACACGGAGGAAAGGGCGCTGTGTGGAGCCCGAGACGGCCAACGGCGACCGGGGATCCTTCATCAACGTCTAGCACCCCGCGGGACTGGGGACTGAGCCCAGGAGGTTTGCACAAGCTGGGCGATTTGTTTATAACTAGCAGTGGGAGATCAGGTGGGGGAAAGGATGGCTGAGGCTGCAGGCTCAGGCCCAGGACACTCGACCCCAGGAGGGGAGCCACTCCGCGAATGAGCTGGGTGGGTGCCCAGCAGCCGGCCCGCAGCACCTGCACACTCACAGTCTGGACCCACGCAGCCTCCATCCCGCGTGTCCTGCTCTCCACGATGGCAATGCCGAGAGTGCCCTCTACTGTCAGACTCGAGCACTGCAATAGCTTCAGGTTCAAAACCAAGAGGCGTTTTTGATAGTGGAAAAGAAATTTAAACTTCCCGAAAGAAGGTCCACTGGCAGGAGATCAATATGGAACATCTCCTATGTGCTGTGTAATCCAGCGCTTAGCACAGTGTTTTCCCATGTACTATGTACCTCCAGGCACTGTGCTAAGCCCTGGATTACTTTATCTCATTGAAGTATCACAACAACCTTTTCAAGTAGATACTATCACCATGCGACAGGTGAGGACCCTCAGGCATGCTGGAATTGTTTGACTTGACTTGTCCAGGGTCCCAGGTCAATGCTCCTCAAACCTGAACATGCTAAGAGTAACCTGGCGGTCCAGTTAAAAAATGCATATTTGGCTGGGCATGGTGGCTCACGCCTGTAATCCCAGCACCCAGCGAGGTGGGTGGATCACCTGAGGTCAGGAGTTCCAGACCAGCCTGGCCAACATGGTGAAACCCCATTTCTACTGAAAATACAAAAATTAGCCAGGCGTGGTGACATATGCCTTTAATTCCAGCTACATAGAGGCTGAGGCACCAGAATCGCTTGAACCTGGGAGGTGGAGGTTGCAGTGAGCCAAGATGGCACCACTGCACTCCAGCTTGGGGGACAAGAGTGAAACTCTGTCTCAAAAAAAAAAGCACATACGACTCAATGGGCTCTGTGCTCTAACAAGCTCCCAAGGCATGCGATGCTGCTGGCCCAGGGACCTCACTGAGAGGTCCCGGGAAGTACATGGCAGAGCAAGGACCTGAACCTGGGCCAAGGCTGTCCAACTCCAAGGCCCACGTTCTTCCCTCTCCACAACCAATAATTTCTTCCAGATTCACCAAGCCTTTTGGCAAGAGAGGCTCGCACCCTGGTAGTCCCTTCCTCTGTGGCTGGAATAACCTGACTGTTCTCTGCCTTCCCTGGACAAAGGTGTATCATGTTTAAAAACAAAACAAACTGGACCTTAAGCACGTACTTGCTTGCAGGAATACGTTGGGCAGATTGATCCCTGTGGTCCGATAGCTGACATCCTGGGATATGAAGTGTTCGGGGAAAAGAATCGTGTTGGACTTTATGTCCCTATGGTCCTGCTCATCCAGTCCTGGGATGGGCATGTTACTGTTTTCTGGAGCGTTTACACTCCAGCAGTTCTGATGTAAGCATGGACTTGAAAAAACCCACACATATTGCCCATGTTTACCCACTTCGCATACAGCTTAGTGATTTCCAGGACCACAAAACCATCCCTGGACCCCACCCCATATTTTTGGAGCAGAGCCCACCGGGAAGTTGAGGCTCCCTGAAAATGAGGTGCTATCTGAAGCTAACTGTCCCTAACAGGCCAGACCCACGATGCCCACCCAGAACATCTGTCCCAGCAGATGTGGCTTCAGGTCACTTCAGGAGAACCATTTAACCCTCCCCCCGACACCCACTTGGCATCTCACTTCTGGCCAACCCTCTGTTCCAGGGCAAACCAGGTCGCAAATGACAAAAGCCGTTCCTGGTCAAATTCCTCACTGGCCTGGATCACGCCCATAAGATACCAGGGATGTTTACTGCACTGGAAAAACCAGTCAGGGTCGGGGTCAGGCACCAAGGAAAGCAGGCAGATCTAGAAGAAACTAAATATGCTTGTTCTGTCTCTGTCCAAGTTTGATGGGCATGGGAATCTTGCAGGGAGCAGCAGAGAGGGCAAGGGAACTGGGAGCTCAAAGCAGGCTAGCTGAAAGGCAGATATAGCCAGGCGCAATGGCTCATGCTTGTAATCCCAGCATTTTGGGAGGCCAAGGTAGGAGGATTACTTGAGGTCAGGAGTTCGAGAACAGCCTGGCCAACATGGCAAAACCCTGTCTCTACCAAAAATACAAAAATTAATGCCGGGTGCGAAGGCTCATGGCTGAAATCCCAGCACTTTGGGAGGCCAAGGTAGGCAGATCACTTGAGGTCAGGAGTTGAAGACCAGCTTGGCCAACATGGTAAAAACCCATCTCTGGGGTTGGCAGGTACCTGTAATCCCTGCTACTCAGGAGGCTGAGGCAGGAGAATCACTTGATCCCAGGAGGCGGAGGTTGCAATAAGCTGAGATCATGCCATTACCACTCTAGCCTGGGCGACAGAGTGAGACTCCAGAAAAATAAAAAACTAAAAAATTTAAACAGGGACATCTGCCAGTTTCGTAGTTTCACTCTGTCACCCAGGCTGGAGTGCAATGGCGTGATCTCAGCTCACCGCAACCTCCACCTCCTGGGTTCAAGCGATTCTCCTGCCTCAGCCTCCTGAGTAGCTGGGATTACAGGCACCTGCCACCATGCCCAGCTAATTTTTGCGTTTTTAGTAGAGATGGGGTTTCATAGTTTCGTACTTGAGACCAGACAACCCACATGCTGTGTGTGCCTCACATTAAGTGCCTGACTGGAGACTGTGCTGGCTCTGTGGGGCTAGAACCCTAAGGAGAACTGTGGGAAGAAAACCCAGCATTGCTATGGCTGGGGGACAGCTCTTAGATGGTCCTAGGACATCAGCCATGGAGATGCATGTGCCTTGACTTTTTCATCTGTAACTGTCACTGCCGGCCAGGGCCGTTCCATGGTTGGAAATTCAAGGCCGATCTCTTTGCCCTAGCTATCTCTATTTGGCATTTCCAAAGAGGGATGGGTTGGGTGGAATCCTCTTAACTCCAGAATTGGGAATCCCAAAGCCCTCTCAAGTGTTTAACCAACCTCTCTGCTGGGAAGTTCTTCCTTAGGTCTATCTTAAATTTCTTTTGCTTGTACAGAAGCCAATATCCTCTAATCCAGGGTTGAGCAAACTTTTACTGTGAAGGGCCAAATAAATATTTTAGGCTTTGCAGGCCGTCTGATCTTCACCACAGCTACTCAGCTGTGCCGTAGCTCGAAGCAGCGACAGTGTGTAATGAATCCATGGCTATAATTTTCACATGTCACAAAATATTATTCTTTTTATTCTTTTTTTTTTTTTTGGAAGTGGAGTTTCGCTCTGCTGCCCAGGCTAGAGTGCGGCACCTCTATCTCAGCTCACTGCAACCTCTGCCTCCCGGCTTCAAGCACTTCTCCTGCCTCAGCCTCCTGAGTAGCTGGGATTACAGGCGTGCACCACCACACTGGTTAATTTTTGTATTTTTAGTAGAGATGGGGTTTTACCATGTTGGCCAGGCTGATCTTGAACTCCTAACCTCAGTGATCCACCTGCCTTGGCTTCCCAAAGTGCTGGGATGACAGGTGTGAGCCACCGTGCCCAGCCACAAAATATTAATATTTTGATTTTCCAAAACCATTTAAAAGTGCCAAGACCACTCTTAGCTTGCCAACTACACAAAAACAGGCAGTGGGCAGATTTGGCCCAAGGGCCACAGTTTGCTAACCCCTGCTCAAGCCTGCTCGCTCTCAACCTTGGCTGCACGTGGCACGTGGGAACATTCAAAGGCCTGGGGCCTACCCACAAAGCTTCTGTTTTGTTTGCTCTGGTTTCATAGATTTTCCCCCAGGTAACTCCAGGTGCAGCTGGGCTGAGAACTGCTGCTCTCCCCTTCTATCTGTAGCAGTGCAGCTGGTGATAAATCTGCCTATTCCACGCCTCACCGCCTTGGCAACCTTAGGAAAGTTTCTTAAGGTCTCTGTGCCTTGATTTTTTCATCTGTAAAATGGGGATAATAACTCTTCCTTCATAGGGGTGTTGTGAGTAGTGAATGCATAATTATTCTTCTTACTATTTTTTGAGATGGAGTTTCACTATTGTTGTCCAGGCTGGAGTGCTGTGGCACTATCTCGAATCACTGTGACCTCTGCCTCCCAGGTTCAAGCGATTCTCCTGTCTCAACCTCCCGAGTAGCTGAGATTACAGGCAAGCATGCCACCACACCTGGTTAATTTTTGTATTTTTAGTAGAGACGGAGTTTCATCATGTTGGCCAGGCTGGTCTCGAACTCCTGACCTCAGGTGATCGACCTGCTTTAACCTCCCAAAGTGCTGGGATTACAGGCGCGAGCCACCGTGCCCAACCTATGAATGCAGAATTCTTATAAGGTGTTTAGAACAGTGCCTAGCACCTAATACACCTCCAGTGTTAGCTAAGTCGTTATTCTAGGAGAACTTTAGGAGGTGTTTCGTTCTTTGACAATGACCCATCACATACTCTGAGGTCATTTCTTTTTTTTTTTTTTTTTTTTTTTTGAGACAGAGTCTCGCTCCGTCACCAGGCGCCAGACTGGAGTGCAGTGGCACGATCTCGGCTCACTGCAACCTCCGCCTCCCGGGTTCAAGCAATTCTCCTGCCTCAGCCTCCTGAGTAGCTGGGACTACAGGCGCATGCCACCACGCCCAGCTAATTTTTTTGTATTTTTAGTAGAGACGGGGTTTCACCATGTTGGCCAGGGTGGTCTCGATCTCCTGACCTTCTGATCCACCCACCTCGGCCTCCCAAAGTGCTGGGATTACAGGCGTGAGCCACCGCGCCCGGCCTCTCTGAGGTCATTTCTAAGTTACCGTTCAAACTCCTTCCCCAAAGTCTGTTCCATAGAACACTGGGACCATGAGATGCTGCTTTAGAAAGCAGGGCGCAGTTTCCGTGGTCAAAGAGGTTTGGAAAACTGTTGTGGCCTCAGCC
This sequence comes from Alouatta palliata, assembly GCA_004027835.1. NCBI lineage: Eukaryota > Metazoa > Chordata > Mammalia > Primates > Atelidae > Alouatta > Alouatta palliata. The sequence continues at coordinate 7,838 of PVKV010001823.1, read as the reverse complement.
CTTGGCAGCATGTGCAGATTCCGGGCACTGAGGCAGCGCAGGAGGAGTAGCTGGCTTTGCAATAAAATAGGTGCAGGAAGCTAAGAAGACACCCTGTGGGGAGCTGAGCAGGAGGCCAAGTGGAAAGCAATGGCCGCTGGGCCCGTGGCCTGAGCCCCCCTGCACTCCTCTGGCTAGAGTCTCACCGCCGATCCCAGGGATACCTGCTGTTCCCACGGGGCCGCCTTTTCCATGGTTCGTCTGGAGACACCAAGAGTGGTTTCCGTCTTGCTGGGAATTGGCTGAGCGTGCAATGACATGAGGGCCAACGCTTGTGGGAAAATGACAGTTTCACAGTCCCTTGAGGAGTGACCAAGCCACAGAGTAAATCCTAAAGCCACAGCCCCTTCTACCAGCAGGCTGCTGCAGCTGGGTCCTTATTTCAAGCCACATTTAACTCACCCAACGAAACCTAACATAGAGGTGGAGGCCACACGGCCCCTGCAGTGGGGGTCCCTTTGCAGCTGGAGAGACAGCATACACGAAACCTGCGAGAAGCATGTTTATAAAACAACAGAAGAGCCAGGAAAACAGTGCTGGGACAGACAGTGGAGAGGCCAGAGAAGCAAACCATTGTGGGTCCTCACTGGGGGGTTTCATGGGGTTGGATTGCGCCCTGCCAGCTCTGTGACAATCTTCACTGTCACAGGCAATGTGTCTTTCCTGGGGAGGAGGTTGGCAGGGAAGGGCAGTTTGCAGAACCAGGGGTTTCTATTGCAGGGAGCGTATTTTCTGAATTCTAAATCAGAACAAGCGGTCTGATACAGAATCCGTGGCCGGGTGGCTTCTGGGTGCAAGAAGCTTTCTAGACCTTAGACACTCAGATTACGGTCCCGGGCCAGTAACAGCACCCGGGAGCCTGGTAGAAACTCAGAATCTTAGCCTGGGCAACATAGGGGGACCTCGTCTCTGCAAAAAATAAGATTAACTGGGCACAGTGGTGCACATCTGCAGTCCAAGCTACTCTCCAGGCTGAGGTGGGAGGATCGCTTGAGCCCAGGAGGTCCAGGCTGCAGTGAGCCATGATAGAGCCACTGCACTCAAGCTTGGGCGACAGAGCGAGACCCTGTCTCAAAAAAAAAAAAAGACAAAAAATAAAAAGAAATGCAGGATCTTGGGCCCCACCATCGCGCTGAGCCAGGATCTCTGCGGGTGGGGCCCAGCCATTTGGCTTTTCACAAGTTCTCCAGGTCATTCTTGGGCATGATGGAGTTTGAGAATCACAGGTCCAGGATGCAAAGGGGAAAACAGAAATGTGGGGTGGTCAGGGGCATTTGGATAATTCGGGGTATTTGCGTTCAGGTGTGAGCTGGCAAATCTGAGACCTGGTTTGCCTAGCTAATTACCAGCAATGACAAAATCCCAGGCTCTCAGGCCCAGCGCTCCTGGGCTGCAACTGGTCTTTATTTTTGGAGGAAATAAAGTGAAGCACCTCGGCCTGGGACCCTCAGTGTAGGGTTTTCTGAGGCTTAGGAAATTTCCTACGGCATTGTGGTTCCTCTTTAAAGTTCGGGAGCAACAGTGGGAGGGGGAGCTGCCACGCCCTTGTAGTCCCATGATGTCATATTGCATGTGCTCTTGAGCTGTAAATAAAGAGAAGATTGTTAATAAGCCCACCCGGCGTCTCTCTGTTCCTCCAGGAGATGGTTTGTCTGTGGTGGTAGTGAGCTCTACGGAGGCATTTGGACGGGACTCTAAGCCTGCTCTTCCCCTCATTTCTCAACACACTGGATTGAGCATTTGCCTGCCATCGCCTGGTCCTCATCAAAATCCCTTAGCCAGACCTCTTGACTGTGAGTCCCAGATTTTTTTTTTTTTTTTTTTTGAGATAAGTCTTGCTCGGTCACCCAGGCTGGAGTGTAGTGGGACGATCTCGGCTCACTGCAACCTCCACCTCCCAGGTTCAAGCAATTCTTCTGCCTCAGCCTCCAGAGTAGCTAGGACTACAATCTTGTGCCACCACGCCTGGCTAATTTTTGTAGTTTTAGTAGAGATGGGATTTCACCACGTTGGCCAGGCTGATCTCGAACTTCTGACCTCAAGTGATCCACACGCCTTGGCCTCCCAAAGTGCTGGAATTGCAGGCAGGAGCCATCCCACCTGGCCAGAGTTCCAGATTTGTATCTCCCTACCCATTTTAGGGTTGGGGCAGCTGAGGTCCCAAAGAGATTCTGAGGTAGGCTGGTCCCCAGCAGCTTCCTTCCGGGCCAGGGTTGCCGAGTGCAGAGAAGAGCAGACGTGGGACTCCAGCAAGATAAGAAAGGAGGGCTGGGTAAGGTGGCTCACGCCTGTAATCCCAGCACCTTGGGAGGCCAAGGTGGGAGGATCACCTGAGGTCAGGGGTTCAGGACCAGCCTGACCAACATGGTGAAACTCCATCTCTACTAAAAATACAAAAATTAGTCGGACATAGTGGCACATGCCTGTAGTCCCAGCTACTCAGGAGGCTGAGGCAGGAGAATCACTTGAACCCAGGAGGCGGAGGTTGGGAAAAGGCGTGAACTGGTGAGGGGGTGACCTGGCTTGGTGCCAGGAAGAACATCTCTTATCGTGGTGGCAGTTCCAGCCAGTGCCACCCAGCTCTGCTGGCCAGGGTTTCCTCAGGCAGGCTGTTAGGTCTCCCCATGGCCTTGATCCTAAAGCCAAGGTGGTGCCCAGACACCCCGGGGGCTGTGCTGACCTCAGAGGTGGCGCGCCCTAAGGGCCTGGTGTCCATCCCTGCAAAGGTCTCTCTGCCTAGTCAGGACAGGGAAAACCAGGCTTCCCAAATCCCGGGGTTTCCTAAAACATGGGTCGTCGGACCCCCAGCATGAGAATCCTGTGGAGAGCAGCCCAGGTTTCTGAGCCCCCAGCCTGGGCCTCTGACTCAGAATTCTAGGCGTGGGCTTGGGAATCTGCACAGTTGAAACTCAAGTCTGAGAACTGCTGCACCAAATCTGAGAACTCACAGTCCTCCCCACATAGCCCCAGGTGGCTGGAGGAGCTCCCACGGGGGATGCTTCTGAGGATATGAGCCAAGAAGGCGTGTCCCCCTCCAATAGGCTTTGCAAGTCATACCCTCTCTGCCCACTACTCAACTCTGCCATTGTGGCATGAAAGCAGCCATGGATCACACAGAAACAGATGCATGCACGTGAGTGAGCACAGCTGTGTTCCAATAAAACTTTATTTACACAAAAGGGCAGTGGGCCGGATTTGGTCCAGGACCTGTAGCTTGCTGATACCTAGTCTGTACTGCTGACTCTTGGGTCAAAGGTTACAGAAAGGCATGCTGGGCGTCTAAAAGCCAAACTCCTCTGTCCTGGGATGTCCCTGGAACCCATTTCTACTAATAAGGGTCAGAACAGTGCTGAGATAAGGGGTTAGGGCCAGTCAAGCCCAAGGCCGCAGGATGTCAACTCTCGGTCCCAGCAGCCAGGTACAGCCCTTTGCTAGGGGAGCAGGTGGCTGTACCAGGGGTGGATCAGTCAGGGTTCTCCAGAGAAACAGAAACAACTGGATATTTATATTTATATATCTTAAAATATCTATGTATTTATATATCTCCTATATGTATATATGCAGTCATGTGCCATATAAACATTTCAGTCAACTATAAGTCACAACCCAGCAATCCCACTATTGGGTATATACCCAAAGAACTATAAATCGTTCTAATATAAAGACACATGCACACGTATGTTTATTGCAGCCCTGTGTACAATAGCAAAGACCTGGAACCAACCCAAATGCCCATCAATGATAGACTGGACAAAGAAAATGTGGTACATATACACCATGGAATACTATGCAGCCATAAAAAATGATGAGTTTGTGTCATTTGTAGGGACTTGGATGAATCTGGAAACCATCATTCTCAGCAAACTGACCCAAGAACAGAAAGCCAAGCACCGTATGTTCTCACTCATAGGTGGGTGTTGAACAATGAGAACACGTGGACTCAGGGAGAGGAGCATCACACACAGGGGACAGTTTCAGGGAGTAGGAGAGAGACAATGGGGGATGGGGAGGGATAACATGGGGAGAAATGCCAGAGATAGTATGCACCTAAAGTAAAATAATTAAATTAAAAAAAAAATTCTGAAAGGAAAAAAAAACTATAAATCACACATACATCAGTGGTCTCATAAGATTATATTGTTTTGTTTTGTTTTTGAGACAGAATCTGGATCTATGTCTAGGTTGTGTACTGGCACAATCCTGGTTCATTGCAGCCTCAAACTCTTGGGCTCAAATGATCCTTCTGCCTCAGCCTCCCAAGGAGTTAGGGCTACAGGCACGCATCAATAATCAGCCTGGCTAATTATTGTATTTTTTTTTTTTTTGTAGAGACGGGGTCTTGCTCTATTGCCCAGGCTGGGCTCAAACTCTTGGCCTCAAAGATCCTCCTGCCTCAGTCTCCCAAAGTGTTGGGATTACAGGCATGAGCCATCGTGCCCAGCCTTCATTAGATTATCATACCATACTTTTACTCTATATCTGTGTATGTTTTGATACACAAACACCGTTGCCTTACAGTTGCCTGCAGTATTCAGCACAGTAACACACTGTGCAAGTTTGTCAGCCCCAGAGCAATAGGCTATCTCAGAGAGCCTAGGTGGATAGGAGGCTTCAGCATCTAGGTTTGTGTAACACACTCTGTGATGTTTGCGCTGTGTAACGCTATGATGTTTGCACAACGAAACTGCCTAATGACACATTTCTCAGAACGTATCCCTCTATTAACCAATGCACGACTGTATGTAAAGACTTAAGGAATTGGTTCACATGACTGTAGGGACTGGCAAGTTTGTAATTAGTAGGACAGGCTGGGAGGCCAGAAGCTCAGGCAGGAGTTAATGTTGCAGTCTTGAGGCTGACTTTCTTCTCCCAAGACCTCAGTTTTTTTTGTTTTTGTTTTTGTTTTTGTTTTTTTGAGACAGAATCTTGCTCTGACACCCAGGCTGGAGTGCAGTGGCATGATCTTGGCTCACTACAACCTCCACCTCCCAGGTTCAAGTGATTCTCTTGCCTCAGCCTCTCGAGTAGCTGGGATTATAGGCTCTTGCCACCACGCCCAGCTATTTTTTCTTTGTATTTTTGGTAGTAGAGACGAGGTTTCACCATGTTGGTCAGGGTGGTCTCGAATCTCTGACCTCAGACAATCTGCCCACCTCAGCCACTGCGCCCAGCAACCAGTTTTTGTTCTTAAGGACTTCAACTGATTGGATGAGGCCCACCACATTCTCAGGGGGACCCTTCTTTCCTTCAAGTCAACTAACTGCAGATGCCTTCCCACACACCTACATTCAGCTTTGACTGAAACCCTGGGTACTAGAATTTTCCCAAGCTGACACACGAAATCGACCATCATGAAGCTTTCTGGAGCTCCGCTCCCCAGCTCAGATCCCAGTGCCTGGACGTGCAGCAGAGTTGACCGTGACAGGTCATGAAGCTCTGGGCTTCCTCACTCTGTCGGGCAGCTTAAGCCTCATTGTAGCAGCGGCCAACCCTGGTCATGAGCATGGACACACATGCCTTGGTGGGCCCAAAGCAGTGTCTACTCAGTGTCAGGACATGAAATTGCAATTTGGGGTGGGCTGGAGTGGGGAGGGATGGGATGGGGAGGGATGCGAATGGATGCCTGACTGGGTCAGCAAATGTCTAAACAGAGCTGCTCCTGTCCCTTCATCACACCTCCCCCAACACACAATGGCATATCCTGAAACTCACGTTTGCACTGGGGAACCACAGTCAGGAGCCCGGGCTCCATCCCTGCTGGCAATCAGGCAGGGCAGCAAGGGTGCATTGGACGGCACTGTATGCTGTGGTCCTGAACTGGCACTGTGCGTCCCAACCTTGATCTGTGTCTGTGCCTGGCACAGAGCAGAATACTGTGTAGAGAGGGAACACCTTCCTCCAGACACAGCCCTGGCCTCCATGGATGGTGTGAGGCACCCCTCCTCTTGTGTAACTGGGAATTATTAGACCCTCTTTTGCCAAGTAGGAAAATGGAAGCACAGAGGAATAAAGGCCACTTGCCCAAAGTGGTGCTGGAGAGGCCCCCCAGGTCTGCCTGACTCCAAAACCCGATCATGTCCATGATCCCATGTTGCCTCTCAAATATCTCAAGTTTACTGAGCACCTACTAGGAGCTCATCACCGATCTCAGCCCCACTCCCAGCTCACAGGCACTGTGCCACTCACTTCAGACCACCGAGGCTGCTGCCAGGCAGGGGGCGGCCAGGACCGAAGTTCACACATTCACCTTCAGGCTGGTCCCCCAGGGAGGAAGGGGGCTGGATTCCTCCCAGAAAGCCAGTAGAGGCGCCCTGCCCTCCCCCACCCACTTCCTCGTTCTTCTCGTCTGTCTCTCTGTGGCCACTGACCCACTGCAAGGAAGATGAGACCTTGAAGAGCCTGCAGCAGAGTCAGACGTGAAAGCCACCGCCAGTGAAGCCCAAGAGCAGTGAAAGCAAACACCAAAGATAAACCCCATGGCAGACAGGGCTCAGCGGCCACGACAGGCCTCCTGTGTGTATCCGAACCACGACTCGGATCCACCAGAACTCTCCAATGCCTCCCTTGGAATTCTAGCAGCATCCATGTGGAAAGATGGGAGAATGAACAGAGAGAAGGAGGAAGCAGCCTGAAGTTATGACACAACCAGGAGAGGCCACGGGAGGCGGGAGACAGGAGGCAGGCAGCACGCATGGAGGCTCGCTCCGGTCAGGGCCTGGGCCAGCGGCTGGAGGTGAGCTCTTAACAAGGTGCTCAGAGTTGAGGAAAGCATGTGAGCATGCACACGCACACACATGCACACACAAGCGCATGCAGGTACCTGCACACACCCTCACATGTGCACACACACACATGCACGTGGACACATGCACACACACACAACCACACACATGCACCTGTAAACACGTACATGTGCGCGCACACACATTTGCAAACATACCCGCACACACATGCACATGCACGCACAGATATGCACACACATGCACACACCCACATGCATGCACATGGACATGCACACACATGCACACATGCAGCCGTACACACCCGCACACGTGCACACACCTGCACTCGCACAAACACACACGTGGACATACATGCACCCACACACATGAACACACCTATGGACGCAAACACCCCCACACACATGCACACACATATGGACACACATGCATGTGCACACACATACACACCCCAGCGTGGACACACCCGCACATGCATGCACATGCACACTTGAACACACACGCACCCACACACACCTGGACACACAAGCACACATGCAAACACCCACCCACACACGTGCGCACGCGCACACACACAAACCCGCACACACACTATAAAATAAGAGGATTGCTGCTGTATGCAGCAGGGGTTGAAGGACATCCCGGTCAGAGGATTCGAGAGTAGCGGAGTGTGCGCCCCTTCCTCTGGGGCAATAGCCTCCTACTGCTTCTGTTGTTCTGGGTGGTGTCTAACACAACCACAGCTTCCTGGACTCCAACAGGCCACAGGTGATTTCCTTTTCTGCCTTTTCCACAATCGCCAAGGGTTCCACAGGGCATTTTGATGGGTTCTCTGAGCACAGGGGTCTCTAGAGGGACAGGGCACTATTGCCACGTGTTTAGGAAGGTCTGGCCAGGATCATTCTTAACCTGCGGTAATTTTCATAGGACCCTGATGAGGCGGTAGAGCAGTCGGAACATTAGGCATGATTTCCTGTGTGTGTGTGTTTGGTTGTTTTTTTTTTAATTTTTGTATTTTTAGTAGAGACGGGGTTTCACCATGTTGACCAGGATGGTCTC